>JANBOK010000257.1:0-19056 GCA_027595805.1 Coemansia sp. Benny D160-2 | reverse complement strand
CAGACTACTGGCCCTTGTTCATAATGTGTGGACACAGCCATTTATATTAAAAAATCTGTGACTTGGAGCATGAGCAGTAATTTGGACAGTGAATGCTGCTTTAGTAAATAGAATAATCAAAGAAGAGAATAAACTTTCCATGTGTGGTGCTTGCATAATCCAAGCAAATACCTTGATTTGTTTGCTGTTAGAAGTGCACACTTCTACTGATTCTAAATTTCATAGATATCATGTTTTATATACATTGACTCAAAGATTATTGCAATGTATTTGCAATCATGCTTAATTATACCCTACATATAATATTTTTAAGCTGTGAGCCACAGTTTTTCATATTTACTTTTGTATGTTAGAAACTATATTGTTGAATTTAGTTTTATTAGATAATATGCTTTTTTAGTTTTCAATTGCTTACAGTTTATATTATTTTAATTAATACCAGCCAAAAAAGCCAGTAACATGCAAAAAATGATTTAAAATGATTTAATACATATCTAAGGTCTTAAGAAAATTAGAACATATAAAATTTTAACACTGACATACAATTCTAAGTTATTAAAATAATTTTTTTAGCATTTGTTGCAGTGTTACTAGTTTCAGAGGTGGTTTTTTATGATTTTCTGACAGGTGGTTGGTAATGGCAGTATTGAACAACATTCAACATTTTGAATAGGTTAATACCATTATTCTTGGCAATGAATGATACAGTTAAATATGAAACATTCCTTGTCTTATATGACATATGGCATTATCGCAGCACTATGTCAGGAATAGCAACCTGTTTTATTGATTTAGGACATGCTGCAATTTATCCTGAATTTTAACAAAGTTAAAAATTGGATAATAAAGAGAAATAGCAATTATAATGATACACAAAATTAGTTGATTGCTTAAGAGCAATGCATGTTTTGTTATAAATAAAAGAGGTCTACTTAAAAGCTAGCCAAATAACTGCTGCTAAAGCGTGCTGATCTTCAAATTACATTATATTCCTTCATAATCAAGTAATTCATGTATAAAACATATTATTTAATAGATAACAATGTGTACTATTTCTCTTTAAGTTTATAGCCCATTTCAATTGCCGGTTTAAGGGATATTATACAAAAACCAGACATGGTGAATAACACTGTAACAATTATTCAAATCACGGTATACTGATGTTGGTCAAAGATACAGAAAAGCCTATGACGATAATTTAAAATAAAAGAAATTCACCGGATATCTGAAGCACTGGCTCAGTCAAAACCTGTGCAAAGACGGCGATTGAGCAACACGCCAGAAAAATCTTATGGCGGGGGATCAGAAAAGCACTATTTGGGTGACAAATATGTTCTTCTGCATTGGGGACTGGCCATTCGAGTTTGTATAGGTGCAACGGAAAGAAATCTGGCAGAAATTTTAATTATAGCGATGACCATAGCCCTGCGGCTGACTCAAGTGAAGAAAATAGTGGTGAAGATGCAAGTAACAGCAATGATAGCAGAAACAGCCGCCCGCCATTATCTGATAAAGAGTCCCTCCTAATGGCCTATTTCTGGAATTTGAAGAGTCATCTATCATTTTTCAAAGTCAAAAGACGTTCTATACCATCTTTAATCTCATTACGTTGTTGTCCTTTTAATCGGATGGAAGGTTCTAATATAATGCAATCAGTGTTTCACATTGCTAGTACAAGCCAAAGAATCTTAAAGCCCCAATGTTAGAACTAGAGTTTATTTAATCTACATCTGGGGAGTGCCCACACGCGAGGAGCCTACGTCTCTTGAGTCCCGAAACTTTTCTGTCTCCTTTGGTCTATTAGTGCCTTCCACGACTGTCCCAGATGTATCGCCAGAAGAAGGATTCTTCTCATCATCGCTGACAACACCAAAAGATCTCCCAAGCTGAGAAAGCGATTTAACGTAGTTTTGCAACCGATTATCAATTTTCTCTAGCTTCTCAACACGCCGGCGCTTATCCTGGCGTAGACTGTCTCGCATTTCCTTTGCCTTAGCCTTTGACTCCATTAGCACTTCTCGCTGTCTAATTTCATAGCGCAGCCGGCCAAGCATCAGCGTATGGTGTGAGTCATTTCCTGTTTTGAACTCCTCTGGAGCATTTTCCCGGAACTCGTCCTCAGAAATAATATCAATAGTTTGGTATATGGTCTCCATTTTCTTCGTCGAGTCGATATCACGCTGAATGTACGCCATCTCGCGTTTCCTGTTCTCTACGTACAAGCCAAGGTCGTCTGTTTTACGTTTGAGAGAGACAACCTGGGCATTCAGCGCAACCTTAGCTTCATGTAGTTTGCGGTTAAGCTGGCGTAGATGCACAAAGGTGCTAGTAACGGTTTCTAACAAGCTTTGGCGCGTATCGGAGCTGCTGTGTTCTTGACTTTGGTCGTTTTTAATGCTTACAACGTATGAGGCAATGTCTTCGATTTTATCGCACAGCGCGTTGATTTGCTCGGCAGAAGCACTAATTGACGCCGATACCTGCTCAGCAGGCGCAGAGTTCAGATCAGATGCAGAAGACATGACTGACAACTAGGAATTCTAAAGTATGAAGGAAGAGAGAAGAAATAGCAAAGAAGAAAAGATTCCATTCCTCATTTTTATTCAGCTCAAAGTTAAATAAAGCAATTTGAAAAACTATTCCAAGAAAACATCACGTGATTCACTGTAGTTTCGGTTTTTTAGCCTTTGGTGTCTCTGTGTGGCGTGCTTTGGGCCCCCAGAACTTTTCGGGATTGACTTGATAGCGCACCAGCTTGATGCGCCGCGACTCAGGGTTAGCATCCTTGTGATGCAAAAAGGACACATCTGTCTGTATGTTTCTGGAAAGAATTACATCGGCAGGCGACCCTTCGACGATCTTTGGAGAGCGACCAGTCTCCTTCACCAACATGCGCATAACGTCCCACACAACCTGCGACGGCGCATCCGTCTTGATTGAGCTTTGGCAGGTGTGTGATCCAGACACCCGATAGCCCGCGTTGAGAAGCGCTGAATTGAACTTTACCAGCGGCGGACACGGTGCACGAACGGCTGAGCATAGCTCAGAAAGTTCGTAATGGAAGGGAACATCGTTTAGCTCCTCAAGAATCACCTTGAGCATGCCCTTCATGCGAGCGTGTGTGCCATATATCGACTTGTCAGCCTTGCAAACACCGTCATACATGCGCTGGACAAAATCCTTGTTGTGAAGAGGACCCAACCAACACGGCCCACCAATCTCCTGTTTAGAACTGCAGTTTGTGCACTTTTGGTCGACTATAGGGGCATCAGCAATGTGGTACTTGTGGTTTTGGTTCTTGCCCACTTCAATCGAGCCAAACCTTTGGTTGGCAAAGGATCCACAGTGTTTGCAATGGTAAACAACACCAGTCTGGCTCGACACGGTCTTGGTCAACAGAGGCTTATCGTGTACACGGACAAAGATACGCACATAGAAATCAATGCTGCAGGAGAGGAGAGGCTCAATGTATCGTCTCTGGCGACTGGCAGCCTGCTGAAGGCTGTGTATTACCAGGCGAAGCGCAAGCTCGTGGCAAAATTCGGCTTTGAGTGGGTTACCACCATACTTTGCGAAGCACGTCTCTGGGTGATTGTTGCTAGCGAGAATAGCAAGATCAGTGCAGGTAACGCAGATAAGCCCGCCTTTCTTCACTGCGTGTATAGCACCGTCAATAAATGGAGCGGCTGTGCCATACGGATCCAAATCAACAACGTCGAACCGTTCCTTGTCGCGATAGCTGTACATGACAGAGATAGCATCGCCCAGGTTGGCTCGCATCAGGCTTTGACTGACACCATTGAAATGCGCATTGCGCTTTATCGACTCGACGGCACTCTCCAGCAAATCGTTAACCACGATATGGTCGATATCTTCGATCTCCATCGCGTATCGCACAGAACGCAATCCAGATGCGGCAAGCGCCTCCAATACGGTAAATGTTTTTTTAGGGGCGGTCTTGTTTGGATTTGTGGATTTCTCAAAGCGCTCCATTCTATCCTCAATTGCTATGTCGCGCCACGTCTTGATTGCTGCTATGGACATGTCGCGGTTAAACTCCTGAACTGGGTTGTAAAACACCTCGTTGTTCTTTGGAAACAGGATGGTGGCCTTGCCTTCCTTTATCTTATTGTAGTCATTGACGTCGTAGGCTGGAGTACTATCCACATCCATGTTAAGTGCAAAGAAGAGCGCTCTTCTTGTTAAACTGGTGTATATAGGATGGCTTAGAAGACGTGAAACGATCAAGCGGCAAAACAAAGACAAAGAACCGGGCATGCAAGCGAGAAGAGGAGATGTGAAAGAGAGAAAAGTAAAAAACGAAACAGATAAATGCTACCAACTTTTACAACTTTCAATCTTTCGACTAAGCTTTGGCAAAATTTTTGATTCATCTGTTTTTTGATCCTAAAAGCTTTTTCGGCTCTGTACTGCACCATTTTTTTTAGAAAAAGCATATCTTGATCTGCGGATCACAAATTGTGAGTGATTTCACTTTTTTAGTATTGTAGCGCGAGTTCGTCTCTTGCTTTCTTACTTTGCACTTCCAACACTCTTACTCTCTTGATATCTATAAACACAGCATTTTTGGCCAACACCGGACACCAGGGGCTTCTCTAAAAAATGCTATATGTTATTGGGCTGGGACTGGGCGATGAACGCGATATTACTGTCAAGGGCCTTGAGGCGGTCAAGGGGTCGGAAAGGGTGTATCTGGAAAGCTACACTAGCATTCTGATGGTTAGCAAGGAAAAACTTGAGGAGTTTTACGGCAAGGAAGTCATTGTGGCACACCGCGAGACCGTCGAGTCACAAAGCGACGATATCCTCAAGGATGCAGACAAGGTCGATGTATCATTCCTTGTTGTGGGCGATCCGTTTGGCGCAACGACACACACGGATCTTGTTATCCGTGCGCATGAGCTGGGAATCAAAGTAAAAGTGGTTCACAATGCAAGCATCATGAATGCTGTTGGGGCCACAGGCCTCCAGTTGTACAGCTTTGGACAGACCATCTCTGTGGTTTTCTTTACAGAGACATGGCGCCCAGACAGCTTCTACGATCGTATCAAGGAGAACACCACGCTTGGACTCCACACGCTTTGTCTTCTTGACATCAAAGTCAGAGAGCAGAGCATAGAGAATCTGATGCGCAACCGTCCCATCTACGAGCCTCCGCGTTACATGACGGTCAATCAGGCGGTGGAGCAGCTGCTGGAGGTCGAGACAAAGCGCGGCGAAAAGGCATACACTGCTGACACGCTTGCGGTGGGTGTTTCGCGGGTTGGATCGGACGACCAGATCATCAAGGCTGGCACGCTTGAGCAGCTGGTTGGCGTTGACTTTGGAGCACCGCTTCACTCGCTGGTCCTCGTTGGCCACCGCCTTCATCTGCTCGAGGCAGAGATCTTGCGCGAAAACGCTGTCGATTTGGAGCGTCTCAACTTTGTTTTGAAGCACGACTACAACATCGACAAGTAGTTGTTGCAGCGAGTGTGTTTTGTGCAAATAAATTCGATAGGGGGAATCTTCAGTTACAGCAAGTGCGTAAATAATTCTTTTTTTTGTAAACGCCAATAGTTGTGCAATATGTAAAGTTGCCAATCAATCAGTGTTGTTTTTTTATCGCAAGTGTGTTTGTTGGCAACTGTGGTTTTGGTTTGTTCTAGTTTCTGTTTTCTTTACACTCTATAATCAACTTTCTTCAGGTAGTTAGTTTCTTTTGAATCGAGGGGGTAATATACAAACAATACTGCTGTTGGCATTTCTGTCGGTTTAAAGATCACTCTGAAGAATGTGCGGTGCACGGGCTGCTGCTAACCTGGGCCTTTTTCGGACTGTCTTCAGACAACCACCCCAGCTCCACTCACCAGCAACCAATTTGCTTTCGAAACAGCGCTGCCAAGTTCGCACACGGACATTAAGATCGTATTCGCAAAGACTTGACGCTGACGATTCCGTATCCCATGCCGAATGGAAAAGCCGTCTCTTCTCGTGGAAGACGATCTTGATGTGCTCAGTGCCTCTTATAGCCTTTGGTCTGGGCACATGGCAGGTCCAGCGTCTAAAATGGAAACTGGCACTTCTTGACGAAGTCAACGATAGGATGCACCGCCGCCCCATTGCGCTTCCGCTGCGTGCCACAAGCGACGAGATAGAGCAGAACGAGTATCGACGGGTGATTGTTCATGGGGATTTTGACCACAGCAAAGAAATGCTTGTTGGTCCGCGGTCGTTAGAGGGTGAGCCTGGCTATATTGTTGTTACACCGTTGGTGCGTGAGGATGGGTCTCGTATCTTGATCAACCGCGGCTGGGTCCGTCGCGATCTGGCGGATCCTAAGGCTCGTCCGCAGTCGCAGCCAGCAGGCCCTGTGACGATTGTTGCGTTTGTGCGTCGTGCAACAGCCAAAAACAGCTTTACACCGAAGCCGTCTCCCGAGAAAAACCAGTGGTTCAGTATAGATTTAGACGTAATGTCGAGACACGGAGACACACAGCCAGTTCTGCTGGAAGTCATTCAGCCCGATTCCGTTGCTACGACAATCCAGAATGCAGGTAGCGGCATCCCTATAGGCGTGCCGTTCCAGGTTGATATTAGGAATAACCACCTACAATATCTTATCACCTGGTACACGCTGGCCGTTATCACAAGTGGCATGCTGTTCTACGCATTGCGCAAACCCGAAAGTGCTATGGCAAAGATCCAGCGACTACGTAGCAAGGCCGGCAGATTCTCCTAGCTAGGTTCATTAAATCTGCGTAGTGCGCTTGTAGACTCCGTAATTATTTATTAAAGCATAAATACCGTTTAGAAATCATTTGCAAGATGTGTTCCGCATT
This sequence comes from Coemansia sp. Benny D160-2, assembly GCA_027595805.1. Lineage (NCBI taxonomy): Eukaryota > Fungi > Kickxellomycota > Kickxellomycetes > Kickxellales > Kickxellaceae > Coemansia > Coemansia sp. Benny D160-2. The sequence continues at coordinate 12,214 of JANBOK010000257.1, read as the reverse complement.
GTCCCAGGATGCACAGTCTCTATACAGTTATCGCGATCTCTGTTTCCGAGCCGCTGTCTTCCAGTCCTTCTCTCTCGCCTTCGTTGTCACGGTACAGCGTGATTTCCTGCTGCTTAAAGTACCGTCTGTTCTCTTCGTCAATCAGTACAAGATTGAGATAGTACCTGGTCGAGAACTTCTTATTCACCTCTTTGAAGGTCGGTGTCAAATCAAAACCACCGAGGAACAAGCGGATTGGGATGGTTTCGCCGCGCAATGGCGCTCCATCCATGATCTCAAATTTGGTGATAGTCTCGCTTTCATTGTACTGGTTCGGCACTGCACCTGTTGTCTCGCGACGGATAATCGACAGTTCCATGTGCTTAATTTTGATGCGCACCAAGAGGAAATAGATCTTGCCCACAATTACATCCTTAAGGTGGTATCTGGACTTGGTGTATTCAAACTCAATGTGCAAGCAGTCTTCTATGCCAACGTCCATCTTGATGGAGCTGTTAGCCTCAGGTGGCATACGGTACGAGTACACCCAGATGTCCTTGGACTGTGTGATCGCACCAACTCTTTTTGAAACTGTTGCTTGAACAAAGTACCGGAGCTTTACGTTGATCCCTTGGTAGCTTTCGTATTGCTTTTCGACGTTTTTGAACTCGAAATTGTACATGGCCGTGTTTGTCAGCTCACCCGGCGCTGCAAGTTCCTGTACAAGAGACACAAATTCGTAATGGTTTCCGCGGTCGTAAAACATCTCGATGCATCCTATGAACTGTACTTTAATTCCATAGTGCTCCAAGAGCTTGCCCTCGTGCACACGCACAACAACCTATACAGCATAAGCCTTCGCAGACGGTCTGGGTTACATAGTCAACAAGCCTGCTTTGAAAGTAAGGGTAAATGAAATTGGCGATGCAGCGGTGCTGTTCAGATGACAAAGCAACACTTACCTTTCCAGACACTGACTCCCCGTCGAAATACAGCGGCGCTTTCTCGCGCTTGTCCTTTCCTACCCGGTACTCAATCTGCTGCCGCTCATTTTCGCCATGTAGAGAAACTGTTACGTCTGCGACTGGTCCAAACCCGAATATGCTCTACCGAATACAATAGATTCAATACCCGCCCATATGTGTAGAGAAATGGCAGCGATTAGCCTTCACACCAAAGTAATGTTCGTCCATAAGCTGAATTAAAGTTATGACATACATACCGCTAATGACATGTTGCTCTGATGCACGCTAGAAAAAGTAATGTTATAGAGAATAAAGAGACAGTGATTAAAGCGCTTCAACTATTTTTGTAAAATAATATATAGAACAAAAAGGTTGAGGGCTGATCATGAGATGAATGACAAAGATATTTTCCCTCTCTGTTTTGTTTTGTTTTTTGTTTCTTCAACAATTACTGAAACTTTATAATTTACAATTTAACCCAGCTTACCTTTTTTTTTATCTAAATATATTCGCTTTTACAGCCAAATTGAAAGCATCAACAAGTGTAATGGCCCGCGGATTGTTTATTCTTTTCGAGGGCTGTGACCGCAGTGGCAAGACCACACAAAGCACGCGTCTTGTAAAGGCGCTCAATGACGCTGGTATAAAGTCAAAATTGCTGAAATTCCCTGACCGCACCACCGCCATAGGCAAGATGATCGATGGATACTTGTCGCAGAAGACAAAGCTTAACGATGAGGCGATACATCTTCTGTTTTCTGCTAACCGCTGGGAGGCGATGGAGCAGATGCATGATGATCTGGAGAGCGGCACGACATTGGTGGTTGACCGCTATGCCTTTTCGGGCGTTGCCTTTTCGGCAGCTAAACGTCTCAATACAAAGTGGTGCAAAGCATCTGACGTTGGCCTTATTGCACCCGATCGCGTTTTCTTTTTAGACATTCATCCGGATGACGCTGCAAAAAGAGATGGATATGGCGACGAGATATATGAAAAGCGTGAGATGCAGATCGAGGTCAGAGTAAAGTTCTTTTCCATGATGGACAGCACTTGGTCGGTGGTTGACGCTATCAAGAGCCCAGATGAAATACATCGTCAGGTTGTAGCACTTACAATGAAGGCCATCAAAAAGCAAGAAGAAAATCCAGCACCTATTTCAAAGCTATGGATGTCTTAACTGCAACTTTTCGCATTCGAAAGCTGGAGACTGTTTTCAGCCAGTAATGCCTGGCTTGTTTGTTTGTTTTTTATTTTCTGCATAAATAAGCATTAAACCATAGCGACATTTGTCTATTGTGGCTGTTTTCAAAAGTTTTTTTGACGACTGCAGATAACCCGCCATAGGGCGCTAAAGGATTTTTTATGTGGAATGGCACGTTGCGAACAGCAAAAGTAAAGGCTTATTATATGATGCGCACTGCAGTAGCATCCGTAGATATAGGCTTTCTTTCTGTATAGCTAAAGTGATATCTTTTATCCATAGAATACATTATAGTACTGCTCTACCCTAAAACATTTGCTGTGGCAGTAGACTCTTTTCTTTTTTCTTCTTTTTAAAATAATAAAGAAGTTAAGGAGCATTAAACCCAATAATTTATTTAGTAGGCCAAGTCTTTAAATTGTGGCACAACTCAGGCCTATAACTGACAATTAGGTTAGGGAGTAAAAACAGGTGTGTAATATTATATTACTAGCTGGCCACTTGCGATTCTACTGCGTTTTATTTTTTGCCGAAAAACAGATGGGAACATACATATGAATATGAAAATAGAGATTACATCCTTAACACATGCATTCAGACGTGCAGATAGAATATTAAAGCAGTTGTTCTACGGCAGTGATACCAAATTTAAGATATGCCCGTACTACTTGCAGGCATGTTAAAATTGATACGGTATATGCACAACTACAAGTGTAGTCATTGCTAGAGCATTTTGTTGACTGGCGACTCGAAAAAGGATAATAAACAGCTAGTTTTTCCTTTCATTATTGTATTCATTTGTCTCATTATATATTAAAATAAAGCAGATATATATTTATTACTATTTGTGCCCAAGATACTACAGCTCCAGACGCTATTAATCAAGCACATCTTATTTCACATATTAAAAGCTATTTACAACCAGAAATCAATATAGATATGAAGATCCTTTCGCTATATCTTTTGGTGTCAACAGCACTTGCTCAAAGCCAAACTAGCAATGTTGCTGTATCTGTAGCATCTGGTGTAGAAGCCGATGCCTCAGTCTTTCAAAACGACCCTCCAACACAAGGTGGGAATTCCATTGAGGCACAGGCAGAAAGTAGTGCTTATACCCCGTTTTTCGACTTTGATATGGCGCCATATAATGTTGCCATGGACATTGTGGCCGAGGCTCTTGAAAAACTCGCCGATACGATGGAGCCACTCGATCTTCCACTGCCACTTGTTGGACCTGGTTATTATTTAGAAGTGATGGTAAAATCGTCAAAGTCGCCACACAGTCCTCAACAACAGCAACAATCCTCACCATCGCCATTACCATTAAGCCAAATAAATGGAATCAATATTGAGGGTGGCGAAGCACTGCCAGTCACTCAAATAGAAATTATATTCCCAGGCGAGTCAATTGCCCAAGAGACGTTTAAGCTTTCTTCAAGTGAGTTGGCCGAGTTTACTGTGGTAGAATCCAATGACATACAGAACACCGCTGGAAATATCTCCGCACCGGAACCCATTCCCGAGACAGGAGAAGGAACTCAGATTCAGTCTGTAGTATCAGCACAGGAAAGTACTACCTCTTTGGAGGCATCACCAACAGCTGGCAAATACAACAGTGCTAGTAATACCGCAGACAGTGTAACACGCCAGACAATAGGAGAGTTGGTTAGTGACGGATTCATTGCCGGCCAGTCAACAGGTAAGATTGCACATGCACTACAAGTATGCTTATTAAAAAATACTGCTACTGTAGTTTTAACCGTAAAACAATATTGAAATGCAAATAACTAACTGATTATTGTGGCCTTTGTCATTACTTTTTGCAACACTAGCATATATGAGCATTGCGGCTACAGGCACCTTCCAGGGAACTGAACAGTCGGCTATCTCGGGATCACAACTTGCCCAACCTATTTCTCCGGAATCAATAGGACCCATGAGTACTGTAAGTGGACTTGAGCCCACCGCTGATAAAATATCCTCTTCTGCTGTGGAAAGCGGAAATGGCGACAGCGTTGAAAGCATCATTGGATTTGGATTTGGATTTGGCAATACGGATTCAGTCGGCTCCGGATCTGATGAGGCGAGTGAGGCAGTTTTGTCGCCAGCCTCGGATGAGATGGAAATGCCAGAGATGTCTAGCGGTCAGACAATACCGACAGCATACAGCCCTACCAAACAAGAGAAGACAGCAAGTCCGGAAGACCATAGTTCAGACAGCTCTAATGAAGGTGAAGAGTGGGGTACAGATATGCTTGATGTTATTAATGGTAGCGCCTCTTCATCATCAAACAAAGGGATTCTGGATGATACACTTTTTGATGCAACTAAAACCAAAGAGAATGTCTATACAGCGAAAAACAGTGAGGAAGCAGGGCCGTCAAGCTTGTATGAGTATGCCGGAAATACCGATTTCTTTATTCCCAGCTCTGCGCCGATCCTCGTTGACTCATCCAATGTTGCTGCAGATATAAACCAGGCAGAATCCAGGATTTCTCAATCCGAGGCTGCCAGAAACACAGCAGAACCTGACGAATCAAGTGTCGAAGAAGACAGTGTTGCGAGTGAGGCCATGGATACTTTCGGTATGACCATGGAAAGCGCTCCTCTGCCATTCCCACCCTTTGGAGATCCACATCAGCAACAGCAGGAGCTACCTACCGCGCAAAGTGCTGACTCCACATTGACCATGGCTGTCGAATCAGCACCAGTCTCTTTGGTTGAAAGCGAGGGTGTTATGGAAACCATCGACATTGTGGATGCTTCAAACAGGAATGTGCTTGAATCAAGCATTGATGCTATATTACACAGTGTAATGGACGAGTACGAGACCGAATCCATTCCCAAGGCGGCTGTTGGGTTTGCGCTTATCCATCCACGCAGGGAGTAGACCTTCCTTTCTTATAATTGTTGGAATAAAAGTCGGTGCATAGTACCACATTATTTTTGGTTTACTCGTATCTTTTGTTTTTTTTTGTTTTTTGTCAAAATTACCTTTTTCAATATTTAACGACAGCGGCAATAGCAATATTTCATACGAAATATAGATTCAGCTGCTGTTAGAGGTGCACCACCGGCGTGATACCTGTATCTCAAAATGCTTCAATTGTGTGTTGTTATCGTCTCCAAAAGGGGCATGCATATCGCTGTGCAAATACTTTTCCCCCCACCAAACGCCAACATTTGTGCAATCAAAAATTAATGCTATTCCGAGCCAGGTCAGTTTTTTTTCTTGACTGTCGTCTTTTGAACCAGTAAATTCGGCATTTCTACTTTTCTCTTTCACTCATTTAAATCAAACCAAAGCATTCAAGTCTCTTTTCATTCTTTTCTGCACTCTGCTTTCGGATTTTTGTTTCTATTGAATCTCTTACGTGCCGATAGTCTTCTGGACAGTGTTCATTGGTTTTTTTTGCTGCGCGCAGAAGACGCTCCTTGTGGTCGCCATTATCTTAAATTCCACACAGACTCTCTTTGTAGAGGTGCTTGCTCAAGAGCAGAAAAATGGATACTCCTGATTTGCAAGTGCGAGTTAAAGTCTATCAACACGAGGAGGGCCCCGATTGGAACGAAATTGGGACAGGTTTTTGTACATTGGAAGACTATCAGGTATTTTTATTTTTGTTTTCCAAAGGCCACTACTTTCTATTTAGTGCGCATATAGTGGAGCTGTTAATGGAAAACGTGTCGCCTTCTTGTGAAATATGCAATTTCGTGGAAGCTTCAGAGGGCCATACGTAAAAGCACCATATTATTTGCTAATGAGTTTATTGTACTATTGGGGTTTCTGTTTGACTCGCAGGGCCTAAACATTCTATGTATAGGGCGTGCTACATCTTAATGTCGCTTCGGAGTACGGGCCCAATCGCATGATCCTTGACTGCGTTGTTCAGCAAGGCGAAGTATACCAGCATCAAGAGAGTATGTATAGCCCCAACCAAGCAATCGAGCGATTGGTTGTCTAATGTAAACGATTAGAAATAGTATAACTAATAGGTATCATGTGCTTTGCTATTACCATTAAATGTCGCTCTTTTCTGCCACATATTGTAGCTACACAGATTGTCTGGACAGAACCAACCGGTGAAGATATAGCATTGAGTTTTGAAAACCAGGAAGGATGCCTATCGATATTGTAAGTACCAGATTCCTTATTGATTGAACTTTATTTCTGCTATCCGCTTTTGGTTCATGGCTGTATGCTGAACATTTCATAAAACACTAACCCTTGTGTTTTTCATTTTTATATTTATCTTCTTCCTCGAATGCTACTTTTTTTCCATGTAGAAACCAGATTACAGAGTTTGAAAATGCATTGAGAGGTAAGATTTTTTGCTTTAAATATGCAGTATTATGTGGTGTTAGAGTCAACGACGCACATCTAATCATTTTCCTGATTTTATTCTCTTTCCCATTCATCTTTATTTTATAGAGCAGCAAGAACTTGAGCTGGAACTAGAACAAAGCATTGCGTCCGAGGAGCCTGTTCTTCCCAAACCATCTATGGATAAATTGACGGAGATTAGTCGCATAGTCACAGAAGCTGGGCAGTCTCTGTTTCAGCGGGACAAGCTGGTTGGATCTATAATAGATAATGACTACATTGGCCAGCTACACGAACTACACGAAGTATGCGAAGACCTGGGCGCTATCGAAGCCCTGCATGTGATATATGATATTGTAAAACACATAATTCTACTTAACTCGTCCTCATTATTTGAACACATCATACGTGATGACACCATCGTTGATCTTGCAGCAATGCTGGAGTACGATCCCGACCATCCGGTTGAGCCTGGCACGTTTAGGGAACTTTTGCACAACAACGCGCGGTACAAACAGATTGTGCCAATTAAGGATCCAGAGATGAAAGACAAAATTCACCAGACATTCCGCTTGCAATGCTTGAAAGACGTTATGCTTTTGCACATATTGGACGACGGAACATTGCCAGTAATCAATGCTCTCATATTCTTTAACCACGCGCAGATTGCAAGCTACATACAAGGGAACCACGAGCTTTTGGCCGCATTATTTAGAATTCTGGAGGATAAGTCTGCGAGCAAAGCCAAAAAGCGAGATGTAGTGTTTTTTGTCCATCAACTTGGAAATATGGCTAGAAGCCTTCCTGCGACGTATAGGATTGGGCTCTACCGTACGCTGAGCCAATATGGTGTTTTCATGGTGTTCGAATATGCACTTCAGGAGGAGAAGGACATCGAATTATTGTCTGCAGGCATTGATATATTGCTGGCAATTGTTGAACACGATCGTGCACTAGTAAGATCCAATATTCTTGAACAATCCCACGCGCGAAATAAGTCTGGGTCCAATCTGCTTCGGCTCCTGATTTCTGGGACCCAGAATGACATTGGTTCGAATTCTCAGGCCGTCTACTGTGAAATAGTACGCGCTTTGCTTGAAACCGCCTTACCGCCGATTAATGTTGTTGATCAGAATATAGAGATAATCACGGCGCCAAGCGAAGGTGACAATGACACTGAAGGATTTCTGAGCCTCTTTTACGATTCATACGCGTCCCATATGATGGCTCCATTGCTTACTCTTTCCGCAAAGACAATGGACCTAGTGAATGCCGGCAAAAGAGATGGCGGTTTGCTTTTCTTTCTATGCGAAACATTATCCATGATGATTACCCGGCACGGATATCGAGCGCGCAGCTTTGTATTTTCATCCAGTATATCCAGAAGTATATGCATGCTGTTTTATGCTAGACACGGCCATCTGAAGTTGGCTGCTTTGCGCTTCATCCGGTCATGCGCTGGACTACATGACGAGGCATATAACAAGTACTTGGTTGCAAACCGCTTGATTGCTCCCATTGTAGCATTATATGTGGATGCCTACTTGCGCGACAATCTCATTGTCTCTGCGTGTCGGGAGTTTTTCAGCTTTATTGCCAATTGCCAGATTCCGTCTTTGCTAACACACATTATTGGCACGTTTGGTAAGGCTCTAGAAAAGGTCCCTGAAACACTCGAGCATCTACGACGAGCGTATAACGAGTACCTCGAGAGCATAGAAAGGGCGAAGAATGGCTCTTGTCGCGATGGGCTTGCGACACCCACGGTTGATACAGGCAGACATAGCACGGTTTCGGTTAACATTCAAGCCAATCGAGATAACAGTATTAGCAGCCTGCTCAACGTGCAAAACGGCGTAAGCAGCACTAGCGGCCCCTGGGGTTGTTCCATAGCCGACGAAATGGAAGATGCTTACTTGGAATCCTCATATGACGAAGACGACTTTGCATCGGCGACCATTCCATTAACCATTGCAATTGGTAAAAGCCCAATGGATGCCACGGATGCCTCTACTCAATCACCCGAGATTGACAATTTACAAGATTGTCTAGATATCTATTCCGATTCTGAAACCAGCGCACAAGCTTCATCCAAAAAGTCTGACGGAAGCATTTCTGTTATAGAAAATGCGACGATTACAGAATCTGATGCAGCATCCAGATATTCCACTCGTCATTGGAACAGCAACGGCAATATCAATGCCAACGGTAGCAACATCGATGCTAGTAACAATATCCAAGAACTTGGCTCCGACAATCTAGCCGACAGATACACATTGCCTGCATTAACATTGTCAGCAAACACCCAACGCCAAGCTAAAATGCCTTTTAGATTGGGCCCAAGCGATGCCCATGGCAAACATCATCAGGCGTCCGAGGAAACACAAATGGAGCCATCCGATCCGATTGAAAACTCTGTAGCCCCAGAAAACGACACCACTCGAGCCTCTAGGCTAACAGACATGTTCCCAGACCGCCAACCAATTGCTCGCAAGTCATTAACAAAGCGTCCTACTGCTGGCCGTATTGAAAAACGCTTTCATATCAAACCCAATGTTTGGTCAGCAAAAAGAACACTTTCTGAGATTACTCATAGAAAGGTGCTGTCGAAATCGAATGGGGCTACACCGGCGCCATTATCATTTCTTAAACGTCAAAGATCCTACAACGGCTCAACGGGGTCGGGAAGCGTATCCAATATTCTGAAACAGCAGATTTCGCCGCAAGAGCCTTGTAATTCTTTCCGTCTGAGCAATGGGCGGAGTAGCAACGGTTGTATCGTCTCAAATGAACACAACGGCGACGAAGACAAAAACAATATTGGCAATTCAGCATTTGCCGGCACGCGAGCTGAAGACGCATCGCCTTCTAATGGCTGTATCACCTTGCCATATCCACAAAACGCATCTACCGTTATTTTCGCATCGGGAAATCCTTCCGAAGACCAGACACCCCCAAAGAAGGCTAGAACTGCGTCTATATAGCGGTCTGTTGTGATTGTAATGTAAACACAATGCATTATTGACTTGTAAACAGAGATCACAGCTGGAGATTTAGCGTAGTCAATTAATGTTGCGTTTTTTATTGGTTCTTTTTTCATCCCACGACCTTTGTATAAAAGAAATAACTATATTTGAACAGAGTATTATAGAATTTACTGAAACGCGGGGACTGTCACTCTCGTTTCAAATGGTGTTTGTATGCTGCTCTTCCGGAATGAATGTCTCTGACTGAATCCAGAAATGGTTTTTCACAATAGAATATGGATCCCAAAACGCTTGTGCCCAAAAGACCGCCAACGCAAAGCAAAAGTCCTTGCAGGTAAAGTGAAGAGCTTGAGCCAACAAACCAGAAGAAAAGTACAGATATTGTCCCTGAGAGAACGCATGTTCCCAGAACACCAACATTCGGCAGCATCAAAGCAATGCTTGGCTTATTCTTGCTCATATTGTGCGAGAACCACTGGGAAATATATATCCAGCTGCAAATGATGCGGAGTGACATATTAAGCATATTTGCAACGACGATGCCAGCACTGCCAAAGCCAAGGCTACTAAGCATGTATACGGCAGAGGCTGCATATACCAACGAAACACCAGCCATCCACAGATTCATACGAACCAGCTGTGTGCTTGTTGCAACCGTGTGCACAAAAGCCTCAAGAAAGCCATTTAGTCCCATCAAAGGCACATACAAGCAATAGGCTCGTGCTGTGCTAACCATAGTTGTGTCGCCGCCCATGCCGGCAATCGAAAAAAGGACTGGCAGATACAGCGTGCCGAAAACAGCAACAAGCATACCAAAGAGAATCTGCATCTTGCCAAGAACGGTCAGCACACGACCAGCAGAACGAATGTTGATTAGCTGTTCAGAAGAAAGAGCAATGCTATTGCTGCTTTTTCCCCCGCCAATACTTGAAAGCTCTGAAAAAACGGCTCTTGAGGCTTCTTCCAAAGGAAAAAACATTATGTTCGCCGGTATTGATCCGTACTTTGACACCAATGCAAAAACTCCCATTGTTTTATCGTCGGCATATCTTGCCAGGATCATGTTGTCGCCCTGTGTCAAAAAGTGTTTCAGAATTAGCTGGCCAAAGAACGTGGCCACAAGACGACGTGTTGCACGGTCAATATACATTCTATCCCGGTATCCGTTACCCGAACGGACTATTGGTCGAGGAATGTAACAGCTCCACACAGAAAAACTCAACACTGCTGACATATACCAAGAAAACGCAAGCAATATAGATACCGCATATGTCAATTGACCGATAGCAAATGCAATCAGTCCAAGGGGGTTGTTGTTTGAATCATCGCTATTATAGCGCCCAATGAGAAGTACCAGAAAGACGGTTATACAGCGCCCAGCCACTGCAATGGCCTCACATTTGGCTTGGAGCTTGAAAAGTACACGTACTCGCGACATAATAAACAATGGCTCCACGCAAAGCTCAATGCAAGCAGCAATAATGTAGACAGTCTCCTCAGAACCAATACCGCCCCGAGCCCTCATATAGATGTGAAGACCAGCCGATATTGTAATTCCCAATGCAATCGAGACAAGCGATGCATTTATCACAAGCTGATCTTGCAGTGAAGGATTTCTCGGCAATTCCTCTTTCACTTTGCTGTCATCATGAACAACGATACCTTTGGGATTCTGCACGCGTAAAAGAGCGTTTCTGATCCCTTCCCTTGAAAGAAACAAGATCGTAGACAAAATGAGCTCAAATTTCACAGAAGCTATCCCAAATGCATCGCGGCCAGCCAAATAGACAATTGCTATGTTCATGAGGAAGGTAGCCAACTTCACAAACAATTGAAGCTCAATTAAGTATCGGACGCCAGAGAAAGCAGACTCTGCTCTAGAGCGACCACTACTACTGTTTCCCGATGCAGAATCACGACTTTGGCTCATTTTCATTTAGCGTTCAATATAATGTTACAGCTAGTGGTGGAGTGCTTGAAAGATATTTATATTACAAAAAGAATAAATAACAATGGGCAATAAAACACCAATCGATTATATAGCAAATACAACTAGCACGTAAAAGATTCAGGGGGTTTAACCCCAAAATGGAATAGGTCGATGGATTTTGGGTTTGGTGCTCACCAATCCAGCGCCTGCAAAAAAAATAAAAAAAAGAACTGCATTGATCAAAATATCACTAACCTACACTGGTCGCTATCCAGTGATGTGGAAAAGGCCTTGATAACATCAACATAATTTCTAATACCTGTAAGTAATTGTAGAAATCCATTCAATACTTTAGTTAGTTGTTTTATAAAGTATAAACCTTAACAACAAAAAGTTTAAACGATAAATGGCAGCTGCTATTCAATTAGACATCTTATCATGCATTACAAATTTATCATAACTATTTAGCTTCATAAAAAACAACATAAGATTTGAATGTTTTGCAGATACCCTTAGTTCTTGCATAGTGCTTTATGCAATGATGGGCAGAAGTAATTATATAAAACATGATATCTATGAAATTAATAAATCTAATATCAAGATCTTAGAAATTTAAAATCAGTAGAAGTGTGCACTTCTAACAGCAAACAAATCAAGGTATTTGCTTGGATTATGCAAGCACCACACATGGAAAGTTTATTCTCTTCTTTGATTATCCTATTTACTAAAGCAGCATTCACTGTCCAAATTACTGCTCATGCTCCAAGTCACAGATTTTTTAATATAAATGGCTGTGTCCACACATTATGAACAAGGGCCAGTAGTCTG
>JANBOK010000256.1:0-19100 GCA_027595805.1 Coemansia sp. Benny D160-2 | reverse complement strand
AAATACACTTGTTTCAGTAATCATTATATATTCTACAAACATTAAAATATAGCAGCAATTCACTAAACAAAAGTTCGTATACAATATGGGGGTGCCATCAGAGGATGATGTCCCAGACCTAGTTAACAACAAACTATCTACCTTAATGTTTGTCAATAGTTTGGATGTTTCGGCAAAAGAGTTTAAAAGGTCACTTACTCACAAAGTTGTTAGTGGCGGGATAGGATTTAGTAGCAACGGAGGAAAAACAAGAGGTGTCATTAAAGGAACCGAGACATTGAAAGAGCTTGGCGTAACTAGCGGATCATACATTTCATATAGAGGAAACGTTGATGGCAGACCCAAGGGACTGGCATTTGAGCTGGTTCTGATTCCAAAAAAGAAAAATAAAACCTGAGCCTAAACCTAAACCTGAATAGATGACAATTTTTTCATTTTTACATTTTTGTTCATCATGCTAAAGGATCACGAGAGACGTGATTGACGTTTCTTTGTGGATTTTTCTAGTGTCTTTACTTATCTCCTTTCGTTTGTGGAAACTGGCTTGATGGGGATTTGCAAATTGGGATGACAATCAAAACCATTTTACATGCATAATCTTGCGAGTATTATTAACGTCTTGTTTGTAGAGCAAAAGAATGAACATGTACGTGTAGGTGAAAAGAAAAAGGTCGTGGGTATCCTTTTTTTTGCAAAGTGTAAAGTTGAAACAACGCATATGAAAGAACGAAAAATAGAAAGAGATACGTCTCACGATGGAATAGGACAAGTGGGAAGAGAGCAGGTTTTTTACTTTGTTTATTTCATATTTTGCTTTCCGCTTTTGGTTCTATCGCAAACATTTTTTCTTTTTCACTGAAAGGAATCTTCTGTCGATAGTCAAAAATAAAAACTATTATATACTATTATTCTCTATAATATTGCTACTATTATCAGCACGGGAACCAACGCGATGGCTACGCTGGAGCAACTGCAACAACTACCACCGCTGCACGGACAGGAGCGCATCCTGGCGCTGGAGAAGCTGTCGGGAGTCAAGGTGGAGGACAACGACGGAACGGATGTGGCAGCAATTATTGTATCGTGCGTAATACTCGGAATAACGGCAGCCTTCATGGGGTACGTGTGGCTCAACAGAAACTACCGACCGATACGCGCAAAGGGGGTAAAGATGTGCACGATAATATTTCTATCGTCGGCGGTGTGGGTGGTTGGCGACTTTCAGATGAACGGGGTGGTGCGGATTGCGGGAGCGTGGAAGAACTGCCGCGCATGGGTCGTGTGGGTGCGCATTCTGTTTTCATATATTTTCTCGGGACTGCTGATGCTTCGGTTCCTTGCGCTGGACCGTATCTTCAACCGAGGAAAGCCGTACAGGGGAAAGGCCATGTATGTGCCGGCAATTCTTCTCAGCCTCCTGCTCCTGGCGTACTGCCTGGCATGCCAGTTTGTCCCTACAAAGCATATATCGGTATATGTCGACTACTTTCAGATCTGCGTGGTCAACGATACGTTTCGGTACGCAAGCATTGGGCTGATGTGGGTGCCGTGGACGGTGTCGCTTGTGCTGGCGTATCGGCTGCGCAACATCGAAGGCAGCTTCAACGAGCGGTACGAAACTATGGTTGTGATGGCGCTTGCGTACATGCTGCTGATAAAGACAACGGTTGTGCAGGCGGCGCATCCGTACTTTATCTTCAACAGATCGTTCCGGCAGTCGGAGACGCTGCTGGATGCGGTGGCAGCCTGCATGATAGTGTGGGTGATATTGGCGCACCCAGTCTACCAATGCGTTTTCCACCACAGCGAGTACGAGGTGCGCTGGGTCAACAAGCTGCGCTTTGATGGCCAGGTTGACAAGTACGCTGCCGGGTTCAATGTCGGTGGCGACGAAATTACGCCGTACTCACACATCCACGAAGCAGAATTTAACGGCAGCCTCAGCAGCAAGAATCTGCACATTCTGGAGCATGGCCGCCAAGCAGATGTGGAAGCCGAGAACCGACTCGTTGGGCAGCAGGCGCACTCGTTCGGCAATGCCAACATGGAGTTTGTTCCGGCCGAAATGTACTCGGATCTGTCGGTGCACAGCGACCAGCAGCAGTTCAACCGCCGCATCATCTAATCTTTAGTTTGAGATGTAGAGTTATTTCATGTTACGTTGCATGGGGGGGAAGAGGGCATGTTATTGCCTGTAGTCTAGCATATTTATTATTATTTGATGTAGCGCTGCTGTATTGCTATCGTTGACATTACTATTATTACTTCATGTGGTCCACTAATTGGACAGGACAAAGCCTTTCTTTGTGGATACCGTCCATTGCCGCTGTCATTCTTTTGCTTTGTGGTATATGCGGGAAACACGCGCGTTTTCTGCGTACTCTGTCCATTGCCACAAAGAAAGCAAGGGATGAAAAGAAAAAAAAAGTTACAACTTGAAACAGCGAATAATTGAATGAATAGTGAAGAGTGGTTTATTGGACAGGTGTGGTAAAAATGACAATATGAAGAAAACAGCTAGAAACAAAGAGGGAAAAACGCATGCAAAAAAAAAGTGAAAGAACTGAAATAAGTAAATAAGTAAACCGCTGAAAGCGGGATAGACGAGATAAAAATGTGGAAATTTTTTGTGTTTGTGTGTGCCTGTGGAGTTGAAGCCAGACTTAGTGGATTAGCCGCGAGATGCCAATCTGCTGCTTCTCGTCAACAGGAAGCGTGAAGCTGCGGTGGCGCGGCTGAGTGACCATGCCGGCGGGACCGAGACCAAGACTGCCAAGCCCGCCGTCGTCATGCGGGCTTTCCACGAGTCCCAGGCTTCCGTAAAAAGGAAGGTCGATGGCAGTGGACCCCGACAGCGAAGACGAATCCTCAGCTTCTAGGGGAGTGGACTGGGAGGCATCGCTTTTCGACCTGCGCACGCGCTTGGCCATCTCGTACTTGCTCATGTCCTCCTTGTACTCAAGCTTGAACTTGTTCTTGACATCCTCGGTCTCGTTCTTCCAGTGCTCGGCCACCATCCGCGAAATAACGGTCTGGTTGAGCTTTGGGAACTTTTCCTGAAGCTCCGCCAGCTTGTGGCTGCGGTACTTGAAGAAGACGTTGCAGGGCCGGGCTGGCTTGTCGACACGCGATTTGGCACCCTTTACGCGGCCCTGGCTGCCGTTTCCGTTGCCGTTGCCGTTGCCGAGCCCAGCAAGCAGCTGCGCTGGCTTCAGGTGGTTTGGCACAAACACGATGCTGTGGCCGGGAACATGCTCGATGAACACCTTGCCGTCAATCGACAGCATCTGCTGTGCGCTGAACTCGACTGGGTCGGCATCCTTGTTGCAGCAGAACACCTGGCAGTCGGGCTCGGAGATGATACGCGAGGCCGCCGCCATCTGCGGCTTCTGGTGGTGGTGGTGGAGCTGGGGCTGCTGCTGGTGCTGCGCCTGGTGCTGTCCTGGCATTGCGCTGGCTATCGGATCGCCTCCGCCGAACGATGCCGCTTGGAGTGCTCCGAATGCAGTGGGCATGCCGTTGCCGCCCATCGCGCCGATAATCGGCATGCCGCCGATCCCGGCGTACCCGAGCGCATCGATCGCCTGCTGGTTAGGGTAGATGCTCGATGCCGAGTACTTTTGGTAGGCCTGCTGGTAGTTGTCCATTGTGGTACGAGTAGCTGTTGGAAGATGTAAGATGTACGATGTAAGGTGCGGTTATGGACGTAGATGCAAGATGCAGGGATTCAGATCAAGACAAACGATCAATGTTCTTGGCAGTTTCTTTCTTTTGCTGGGAGAAAAAGAGCAAAAAGTGAATATAACGATGGTTAGAGTGCAAAAAAAAGGGCAAAGTAGATGGTGGCCTTTTATTATGTGGTAATGCAATGAAGGGAGTTAAAATGAAGTGAAGTGATATGATATGCAATGCAATGCAAGGAGGGTGGAATGTGGAATGTTTAGAGAAAGATGAGAAAGAGAAGAAGAGGCTGGTTATAAAACGAAGAAAAGCTGTTACTATTTATGGCGAGCGGGAGCAGAATAAATAATGCGACGAGAAAGACCAAAAGGAATTAAAGTCATGGAGAATTTAGAATAGAATAGAATAAAATACAAACGAAATACAACAGCCTGCGCTACTCCACCTCATGACATTATAAGCAAAATAGGAAGGTGTGCCTCATTCATTCCTTTTTACTAAGCGTGTCTTTTGCAAATTGCTTTTTACTTTAACTCCACTCTTTCTCTTACTCGTTTTTCCTCAGTATGATATACAAAGAAATCTGTTTATTTTTGAAACTAGTCGTATCCGTAAACCGTTTCGCTTTTCCATTTTTTTGCTGTATCTGGTTAATTTTTATTCTTATTTTTTAAAAGGAGATTGTAAAGAAAAATGCCGCATGATCCTTTTATATAAAGCAAACTTGTAGTGGTGGTAATGGTTGGCTAAGAGTTGGCGTGCCTTTGTAGAAAAGCAAGACAAAATAAGAAATAAGAGACGGCATTTAGCTTTATAAAATGAAAAACATGTATTCCATGTGATCTATATTTTCATTTCACTTATTTATTTACTTTTTTTATTATCGATTCAAAGGCGAGGAAAACCGACATTCTTCAGCCGACTGACGCCGGGCTTGAAAGCCAGGCTGGTCTCAGACGCGGGGAAAGGGGGCCTACGCACAAGGCGGACCGTGAAAGAGTCGGTCATTACACAAAGGAGAAAAAGCTTCCCCCCTTTTCTCCTCCGCCATGCCTTTATATAAAGACGAGGAGAAAAGGAAACAAGGGGGAGTAAGAAGAGGACGGATGAACACGAGTTTCGCTTCCAAGACCAGGCTAAGCAAACAGAAGCAATAATAAGCTGGGCAAGGCTAGGCGAAATGAGAATTTAAAATAAAGACCAGTAGGACCAACAACATGCAGAGTAATCTAATACAAGAAAACCGCCAATTGGATTGCGGAATTACACCAATCACGCAATTAAGTAATTAAATAAATAATTTTTTTTTTGCTCTCTGCCGTCAAAAGCATCAGCAAAACGCATGTAACGACGACGTCTAGGAAAGTACTACTAGCATTTGCGGAAGAAGATGATTAAAGGAAAAGATTGATGCCGTTTTGTCTCTTCTGTTCTCTCCTCTCTTTATTACTCTTTACTTTTGTCTTGCCCAATAGCACATACAGCCATATTTTATTTCTACTATACTATTATCATCGTTACCAGAGAATGCCCAAGAGAGAAGCGCCCGCACACCAGCGGCCCAAGCAGCAGAGCAAATACGAGAGCAAGGGCAAGAGCAGGAGCAGCGAAGAGGACGACTCGTCCTCGCGCGGACAGCAGCAGAAGCGGCAGCGCATGGAGCGGCAGAAGCAGCAGGCGACGGGGGAGCTGAAGCTGGAGGCGCGCAAGAAGTGGGAGGAGCTGCGGCGCGGCGACCTGGACCCGGAGGTGCGCAAAGCGAAGATGCAGGAGATGATGGAGCTGATCCAGGGGCGGATCAAGGAGATCACGTTCAAGCACGACATGAGCCGCGTGGTGCAGACGTGCCTCAAGTACGGGAGCAGCAGCCAGCGCGCATCGATAGCGGAGGAGCTGGACGGAACGTACCTGGAGCTGTCGCGCAGCACGTACGGGCGGCACATCCTGGTGCGGCTGCTGAAGTACTGCCCGAAGCAGCGGCGCGCAATCATCGGCGCGTTCTACGGACACGTGCGCAAGCTGGTGAGGCACAAGGACGCAGCGTCGGTGCTGGAGGAGTGCTACGCGGTCTACGCCAACGCAGCGCAGCGGTGGGACCTTGTGGCGGAGTTCTACGGCAACGAGTTTGCAGTGTTCAAGGACGGGAGCGCAGAAGGCAGCCTGGAGGCGGTGCTGGCGGCGCATCCGCAGAAGCGCGCAACGATCCTCAGCGCGCTGCGGGCGACGGTGGTGCCGCTGCTGGAGAAGGGAACGGTGCAGTACTCGATCGTGCACCGCGCGCTGCTCGACTACATCCGGCACGCGGACGCGAAGGAGCGGCAGGAGGTCATCGAGACGATGCGCGAGCTGGTGGTGGAGATTCTGCACACGCGCGAGGGCGCGCAGGCGGGGATGCTGTGTCTGCTGCACGGGACGCCCAAGGACCGCAAGGCGATTGTGAAGGCGATGAAGCCGTATCTGCGCAAGATCTGCTGCGAGGAGCACGGATACGCAGTGCTTGTGGAGGCGCTTGACTGCGTGGACGACACGGTGTTCATGGCGAAGGCGGTGCTGCAGGATGTCGGCGACATGGTTGGCGAGCTGCTGGGCGACCAGTACGGGCGGCGCGTGCCGCTGTATGTGCTTGCTGGGCGCAACGCGCAGTACGTCGGCAGCGAGGCGCTGCGGGTGCTGGCGGCCGGCGATGCGGTGCGCGCCGAGACAAGCAAGAAGGACGCGGCGCAGCGCCAGCGCGAGCTGCGCGCGAGCTTCGTGGGCGCGATGGCGCAGTGGGTGGCGGCCAACGCACGGGCCGCCGTGTTCGAGCCGTTCCTGAGCCAGGCGGTGGCCGAGACGCTGGTGCACGACGACGGCGCGCCGGGCGCGGCGTGGGCGGCGGTGCGCGCGCTGCTGGCGGCCGACGACGAAACAGCCATGCGCGTGCTGACCGATGCCGTGGCCAACCGCGTGGTGACGACCTGCATCAAGGCGCGCGACGCGTATGCGCGCGATGTTCTGGAGGCGCTGGCTGCCGACGGCGCCGGGCGGCTGCGCGCGGCGGCGTGTGCCGGCGCCTTCCCGGTGCGCGCGCTGCTGGAGGCGCCGGCCACCGCGCAGCGCACGCGCCAGCTCCTCGCCGACGCGGCCGGCAGCATCCGCGACGCCATGGCCGGCGCCGAGCGCAAGCGCACCTTCGAGGCGATCCTGGCGGGCCTGTGAGCGCGGCTCCGGCCGCTCGCTCCATTCCGGTTTCTCCCTAGTCGCTCATATAGCTCTCACTTCAATAAACCAGACCGCCTAAAAGTACACCCGGCGCGCGTCCGACAGCACCGACAGCCCCGGGCAGTAGGGGCACTTGAAGCGCCCTGACGCGATGGACCCTGGGCGCACGCCCCGCGCGAGCTTGTCCAGCGACGCCTTGCAGACCACGTGGCCGCACGGCATCATCATTGGCGGGTTGTCGCGCGTGGCCTGCTCCTTGGACACGGGACACGCGAACACCGAGTGGAAGCGCATGGCATCCGGCAGCGGCACCTCCACCGGCAGCTCGTTCTGCTGCGACCACTCGATGCGCTTGTCGCGCAGCAGCCCCGACACCTTGCACACAACAGGCAGCGCGCGCGCGCCGGCCGCAACCGTCACGCTGAGCGGCGACGCCGCCGCCAGCCCCAGCAGCGTGCAGAACGCGCCGGCAAACGCGTGCGCGCCGTCCTCCCACCGCCGCTCGCCAAACAGCGCCGCGTACGGCGACGAGCCGAGCCGCCTGGCGTAGATGAAGATGCCCATCAGGTGCTCGATCTCCGCCAGCTGCCGAGTCGCGAACCGCGGGAACCACTCGCGCGCATACGCCAGCGCGTCGCCCGCCTGGCCCGCCTCCACCAGCTGCAGGAACCGGAGCCGGTGCAGCGCAAACTCCAGCTGCGCCAGATCCGCCGCCTCCAGCCGCTGCCGGTTGGCCACCGCCCACGCTATCGCCGCCGACAGCTCGTGCCGCGGCGCGCGCCGCATCTCCGCAACCGTGCCGTACATCTCCTCGAACTGCGCCTTCGTGTCCTCCGGCAGCTGCAGCCGCGCTTCCGCCGCAAACCGCCTGGCCGTCTCGAAGTCGCCCTCGCGCAGAAAGTGCACCAGAATCGTCTGCGCCAGCACCTCCCGCTTGTCCTCGAACGCCCGCGACTCTGCCACGCCGCCCAGATCCAGCTTGAACGTCTTGTCCACCAGCTTGCCGTACTTTGACACGTTTGTGTACAGCTCCTTCAGCTGCTCGCTGCTGGCTGTCTGGCTGCGCTCCACCTGCGCCAGCAGCGTCCTTGCAACCGCCTCTCTGTGAGTGGAATTGCAATTGTCGTCGCCAGCGCCTGCTGTGCCTTTCGATTCCGAAAGCTGGTTCCGCGCCGTCTCGAGCGCCTTGAGCGCTGCGTCCACTGCATTGAGCACCTTCTGCGATGCGCCTGCCTGGTGCTTGGCCAGCTTCTCGTTGTTCCTTATGAGCGTGTCCATTCCGCTGGTCAAATCGATTGCA
This sequence comes from Coemansia sp. Benny D160-2, assembly GCA_027595805.1. Classification (NCBI taxonomy): domain Eukaryota; kingdom Fungi; phylum Kickxellomycota; class Kickxellomycetes; order Kickxellales; family Kickxellaceae; genus Coemansia; species Coemansia sp. Benny D160-2. Next base: position 10,918 of record JANBOK010000256.1, on the reverse strand, counting down.
GGCAGTAAAAGTATGTGTGATGTCGAGTAGCAGTAGAAAAATATGAATGTTGGCTTGATTACTCGCGCATAGGATATATAAAAGTTTATTGAGAGGAGAGGAGAAAAAGGAGAGAGGACAAGGCGCAAGGGGCAGCTGCTGAGAATGACGATGGTGCTTTTTTTGTTGTGCCGTGGGAATGAAGCAATCAAAAAATGTTTGTTAGGGCTTGCTCGCTCCAACGTGACACAAGCCGAAAAGACCCCACAACTCTACGGCCTACGAAATGCTGCCGCGCGCTCTGCCAAATATCGGCCTCGTCGTCAGCCATCCCCCTCCCAATATCATGAAGAGGTTCTGGTTTTCATTATCATTCTATTACTGCTGCGATTTGTCTGACCGCTCTCCCCCCGCCTTGCTCTCGCTTTCCTCTTATGAGGAGCGAGAGCGAGAAAATGGGAGATGGTGCCTAGATTCTAGTGGTCCTTAATCCAGCACAGATCGATCTGGTGCTGCAGACGCCATCGAGTTTAGCGGCCGGCGTGTGTTTTCTTCTTCGTGTCCACGCTGCGCTGCCGGCGCTCTGTTGCCAGACATTGCTGGCATTGTTGTTGCCAACAGCTCCTCGAGCAGTTGCTGTCTTGCCCTTGTGGCCGACACGCCCGTATCCATGCTGTACACAAGAGTGCTGGACGGGCTGTTGAGTATGTACCACAGCGTCTGCTGCCTTGCCCGAATGTGGTAGTTGTCCATTGGGTCCATATGTTTCTTGAAAACAGGTGAAATGAATTCGAATTGCAAATGGAGAACTGTGGAGGAAAGGAATAAGGATATTAAGATTGCTCAGTCGAACCTTCGTTAATAGCGGGTGCTGGACAAGCCTGCTTTATACACTGAAAGGTGTGTTTTATTGTAGAGAGCCAATAAAATGCAATACACTTTATTGTTTAAATGTTAGGCAGGCCTTTTCCCCCACAAACTTAGCTTCATTTACAGCCTTTTATTAAATAGAAAATCAAAGTGCTAACAGGCAGTGCACTCTAGGCAGATGTGGATGCGCAACATGTAATAAAGTATGTAAATACATACCACGGGTTTTGAATATTAACACATATTAGCTCTAGTATTACAAATGTAATTATAAGTAGAGATACGATTATCTTTATTTGCTTCCTGTAAGATTAATATTATCACTTCAATAACGTGTGTTACATGTAGAAAGCTATATGCCAGAAATGGCCTAGTAATTTAGCGACGGGGTCTAGGAGTGGATAAACCGTCTGAGCTTATTCATTACCAGAAAATGACTCAAGATATTATAGCGTGATCCCAAAGTCGGAACCGGGCAATCATACTCAAATAAGAGGGCGAGACGACACATTGAAAAGAAATTCAACTGTATTTTTTTATTCGAGAAAGAGAAAAAATGGCAATATAAATTTACTAACCAAACCCTCCCTCTACCACCCCCGCTCACTTCTAAACTCGTCTAACACCGCTCAGCCGCGTTCTCACGATAGTGTCTCAGCAGCACACGCTTGTACTCGTCCTGGTTGTCCCACAGACGCGCTGCCTGGCCATTCAGCGGACTTGCCGGATTCGGATCCCCAAGCAGCGTCTGCAGCGAAAGTAAAATCGTCTGCACATTGTAGACAGCCGACCACTTCTCCTTGAGGATATCCAGGCAGATATTGCCGTGGTCGTCAACGTTTGGATGCCAGCAGGGCGTGTCAAACGTGATTGTTGGCGCTGTAAACGGATAGTCTGCTGGAAACCGCAAGCACAGCTTGTACTTGAGCCCCTCGTACGCTGTGCCTTGCGCTCCCTCAATCGTCCCTACCCAGCTGAGGATATCGTCATCCTGCGGAAACGCCGAAATTCCCTGCAGATTCGCCATCATAAGCGACATTAGCTCGCTCTGCAGGCGCTTTGCAACCGCTGGATCCATCTCTTTGACTTTATTGAAACCTGTCAGCCGGGCCGATGAAAGTGTCTTTAAATTAAACAAACAAAAAGGGCTAATTAAAGCTGGTGCAAAAATAAATAAATAACGCAAACGACGCAAAAAACAGAAAGGTGAAAAATATAAAGAAAGGCAAGCCCGCTTCTTTTTGTTTACGTTTTTGTTTACGCTTTTTTTATCCATTAAATAAAATTGATCAAATTATCAATCAGAATCAGTCGACGCAGCATTAACAGCTTGTGCTGAAAGTGCGTTTACGTTGAATATTCGATTATCGCTCTGATCACTGCTTATAGAAAACAACCAATCCTTTATTGTAAACAAACCGGCTAAAAGTTCTGTTGCACCTTTTCTCTTTATCCCGTTCTTGTGAAATCCATTTTTATTCTTATTCTGCTTTTTTCATACTTCTTTTTAAATTACATTACTTACTATAACTGCAAAGCGTACCGGCCAAAAAGCAATGACAGGCACAGCTGCTAGTCAATTGGTGCCAAAGAATGCTCCGAACAAGTGCCATCGCAGCAATGCAGAGAACGAGGTTGAGAAGGAGAACATCAACATTGCTGAACAACGACCCATCGATTATAGACTACAGACACCAAAGAATCGTGCAACTGGCGGAAGGTGAGATGCTGATATCAAGTATACAACCAGGCAGACAGGCAAAGAAAGGTAGGCACTTACAAGGAGTCAGTCCAATGCTACCCGTGGTCATATAAACAAACAAACTGAGCACTAAGTAATTGTATGTATGATAGGAAGGTATGTCAATAACATGGCCAGTCCCACAGCGGCACGCTCACAAAAATTGGCACAGCAGCACTCGGCACAGCAGCAATCAGCACAGCTGTTTTCACGGTCATCAGGTATGCACTCTCTGTCTAACCGTGGAACTCATTCATTAGTACTAAAGACACAATGTGACATGGAGGCAGAATACCAAGTTCGCAAGATGCTGTGCACAAATATTCAAGATGTGCTAAAGCTTGCACGACCGGCTAGTAAGAGCAGAGCATCAATGGCAATATCCATAGGCAAGCATATAGCTGCCGATTTGGAGCTACGCCTGACACCCCAGCTTTAGCATCAGCCACAACCTCGACGGAGCTTGCGACTAGCCGCGTCTCAGTCTCTCAAGGATTCTTAATTGGCTAAACACATCATTTCAAAAAGCGACTGTGCGATCCACAAAGCAATTGGCAAGTCATGGGCCAAACTGCAGAACGACGAGGCATACGCAGATCACACTCGTCGGTTGGACTATTGGTTTAATGGCCTGAAAAAGTGGATCATGCACGATTACTGGACAAACAGTGCTGATAGACCCGAGCGCCAGACGTATAGGCCGATGCAGGCCTTTCATCTTTTTGTTGCACAGTTTATTCGATTCCATCTGGGCGACACTGTACAAGGAAACACACCAAATGGCGTTGTTGGGCCACCACGGCTGATTCTGCCATATGAGCATGTAGACGTCAAATCCTTTGGGACTGATGATATGACGAGGTCGGATATCGGACTAGCTGTCAGTAAAACAGATGCAGCTGCTGCGCTGGTCGAAGGAAGACCATACAACAATGAGCAATTTGCAGTTATTGAAGCAAAATCAAGCGCATCGAAAGCAGCAGCAGAATCGGCCGCCGGTGCTGCGTTGTTGACGGCCGATGAGCAAGACTAAAAGTTGGATGCCAACATGGTTCAGGCATTTTAGCAGCTCTTTTTTGTACACAAGACAGGTGTACGCCAATCAGTGCGACCGCCGCTTTATGTGGGGTATCACTGCCTGCGATACCCGAGTTTGTGTGTGTGTTTTTACTAGTGGTGGAGCGCTGGCATCACACGAAATGGAAACCAGCACAGAAAAATAACACAGGGAATATATCCAGCTACTGGTCGATTGGTCGATGTGCGACTGGCAGCAGCTGGATTTCGATCCGTCGGTCAGATGGCCTAAGAATCTCAATTGCTCGGAGAATGACGTTTATCATAGTCGTTATAGTTATTTTCTTAATAAAATTATATCTCCAACTACCTACAGAAAACTTCTTTCTTAATAGTGAATATTTGTGCTTTTTATAGCCACCGATCTTCTACTATTCAAAAGAATACGCTACTAAAAATTGAATCCTATTTAGAAAATATTACTTGTGATAGTATGAGATGTAAACCTTTGCATCAAATGCTATCATCTCACATGTCATCATAACATTAAACCTGTCGTTCAGAATATTTTTGAAACATATTTAAAGTCATGGAGTGGCCTGCACAGTTTATAAATTTAAATTAATTAAGAACAAGTGGTTTTAGTTTAAGAATTGCCTTAACTACGAATGTAAAAAGCCATCCAGGAGAAATTTTGCAAAATATACTGAATGAGGAATTCAGGCTTGTCAAGTATAACTTGTTAAATAATATGATATGTTATTTATTCTAAAGAAAACAAACATTCTACTTTGCTGTTTCTATTTCTTTCTTTTTATAATGCTTTATTTCTTTCACTTGCTGAAATATTTCTTGTGTTATCTCCGTGTGAACTTGGGCAGGATCATACTGAAACCAGACAATGTTGCTCCTGTCCTTCATGCATCAGAACATCAAAGCACTGGAAAAGAGTTGCCAATAACCAATGAAAGGTTACCATCAAAATGAAAAATCTGTAGAATGCAGATAGGAGCATAGTTTATTATAATTATCCTTTACTTAACAATGATAAAGAACAAAATAAATAGCTATATTCCAAGCAATTCAAAAGGTTAACTGCATTAATCACTTTTAATCTCAATATTATTCTGATAAATAAATCCACAAATGTGTAATATTTGTTGCCAGTACTTTACCATCAGGGCTCTCCAATAATGCTATTTAATGCATAAAGGACAGGGGTAACAGGATCTAATTTCAAGATAATTCTTTACAAGTTTACATAAAGATATTGCAGAAAATATGTCAGCAAGTGGAAGTAATGAATTGCTAATAAAATAAGAAAACAACAAAGTAGAATATTTGTTATCTTTAGAATAAATAACATAAGATGTTGTTTATTAAGTTATTACCACCAACCTAAACTTGTTGTTTAGAGGATTTTTAAAACATGTTTGCAAATACAAATGTTTAAAACATTGGCACACTTATTCTAGCTATATTTTTACAATTTTCTAAGATCAAATTTGTTTTATAATACACTTAACAGATTGTTTAGGCTGTCATATTTAACTTCATAAATAATATAAATTGTTATTTATTCTGGAGAGGTATGTAAACATTCTATTATATTTTCTATTTTATCTTTTATATATTCTGTCCAATTTTGTCATGTGTTGGAATGTTGACTGTGATATCTCCATGAGAATGTTAGTCATGACTATTATGAGACTAAACTGTTATAATAACACATGATAGTGATAACATTTTTCTATATGGAATGTAATTATTAGTAGGGTATTCTTTTGAATGGAAATTATTTCTAATTGTCCAAACCTTCAGTGCTGGAAAATAAGTCATTATTCTTTGGGATAATGAGAATTTATAAAATAAATGTTGTCAACTTTCTGCACCAAAAGTTCCCTTGGGATCCGCCCCCACTTTCAGTGCAAGCTACCGAAAGACAACTCTTTCAGAGTTTTGAGGGCAGATCCCTTGACTATTTATTAATTTTCTTAATTATTACTAAAATTATTATACTTCTAATTCATCTCCTGTATAGGTATAAAAGTAGTGAGATGTCCAGTATAGAAGTTTGACATGCTCCCCCAGAGTAAATAACATACTTTAATATTCCATTTAAAAGCCTGTTGAAACACACAAGTAATTACTTTTTTTTATTTCCCTAAGTTTATACTCATTATTTTATTCAGTCAACAAAAGAAATTGCCTATTCCAAGGTTTTTCTTTTCAATTTTGTCCTTTATAAACTACCTATGAATCTTACCAAATATTCTTTATTGCTACTATTAAATATTTTTTCTGCTTCATCCTTGGTTACTCCTTTCATAGCAGCAATTTCATCAATTGCTGCTCTTCTAAGGAGTGCATGTGCAGCATTTTCATTATTTTGATGATTTCTTGTAGATATTTTAGATAGATTTATTCCTGGTATGGTAGTTTTTATGTAATATTCCTTTATCTGCTTTGAACTCATTTTTTAATAACTGTTTTAAGCTATATCAATTGATGGTGAAAGCTTTAGAAATGTATTGCAGCTGAATAGATTATAATTGTGAATAAACACTTTATGTACATGGAATATAGACCATTTATATAATGGATAGATTTCAGTCAAACCAGTCTGAAAAGCAGCAAACAAAATTTTTACATTAATGTAGGTGCATATCTTATGTATGGTAATAATAATGATGTAACAATTATGCATTAATGATTATGCCAGTCAAAAATTATTTAGATATATATTGAGAAATGGATATTATTACCACATAATTTGAAATTTTTGAAGTCAGTATGATATCACAATTTGATAATAAATGGATACCAATTAAAAATGTATAAAATATTATTAAAAATTAAGAAATTTGCTCTTCCTTTTGCTAACCTGCATTGAAAGTTGGTGTTGATCCTGTGGAACCTTTCAGTGCAGAAAGGGGCAATTAATTATTTTCACAATAATGAATAAATTCAATAAACAAATCTAATCTTAATTAGCTTTCTGGCTAACATCAGGTTTGGTTAAGACCTCTTTAAGCCCTGCTTATTGTTTTTAATTTCAGACTTGCATAATCATGCATAATAACCAAAATTTTACCTAATAAACTGGGAGCTCCTTCTCCTTTTTAAAACCTGCTTGCCAAAGTAATATACACAACTACAAATAGGTAAATTATTTATTTGAATTTGTAGTAAAGTAAACAAATGGTATCACATGTTTCCATGGGAAACAATCAGAAATTACAGTGGCTTGAAAAAGTGTATCAATGTTTGTAACTTTTGTGTTTGTGGGGCGATTGCTTGTTTACTAATAAAGGTAAAAATAAATAATTAACATTATAAGAAAGCCCTGTTTTTGTAGTCTATGTGTGTAAAATGTCATGCTTGTAGCTTTATTTAATAAAAAGATATGGATGTTTAAAAATGACTGGTCCATTGATACACTTTTTTCAAGTCACCCAAAAATTCATCAATTTATTAGAAAGGGCAATTAATAATCAATCCAATAGCCCTTATTGGCAATTACCTGCTTGCAATGCTCAGGCATGGTGCTAATGACCTTCTGGCACTCCTCCTTGGTGACCTTGTACCAGGTTTTGGCAATCCTTTCCCAGTGTTCAAGCATCCCCTTGGGTGGCTGTTCATAATCATGATAGAGGTGATTCTTGAAAATGGACCACATGTTTTCAATAGGGTTCAGGTTTGGTGACTGTGCAGGCCACTCCATAACCTTGAATGGCTGTTTGGCAAGCCATTCCCAAATGGATTTGGCCATATGCTTGGGGTCATTATCCTGCTGGAAGATCATCTGGTCAACTTTGATTTGGTAATGCATGACCAAGGAAAGCAGATCCTCCTTGAGGATGCCCTTGTAGAGGTGTTGGTCAAGTGTATTGTCAATCTTGACAATGTAGCCAATGGCCTCAAATGTGATGCAGCTCCAAAGCTTGATGTTCCCACCCCCATGCTTGACTGTCTTGTCAACATGGCATGGTTGGACCTTCTCAGTGTTGCATTTCCATGCATAGCAATGTCCATCAGACCCAAAGCAGTTGATCTTGGTCTTGTCTGACCAGGCGACACATTTCCAGTCATCCAGGGTCCAGTCCTTGTGGGCATTTGCCCAGTCAAGGTGCTCCCTCACATTCTTTGCAGAGAGAAGGGGCTTCTTGGGCTTGACAATCACACTCAATCCCTTTGCATGGAGAGCATTGCATATCGTGTTGACATGCACAGACACCCCAAGCTCCTCTTTGAGTGATCTGGCAACATCCATGGCTGTTTCCTTGCCCCCAGTCATGATTTGACAGATGTAGTACAGTCTGTCCTGCTTGGTTAACTTGGAAGGACAACCTGTTTTTGCAATGACATGACCTGGACGCAACCTGTTGGCAATGTGCTGCACTGTGGCAAGGCCTAGACCAAGTGTCTCAGCAATTTTCCAGTAGCTATCACTGCTATCGAGGCACTGGAGGACATTGTTCTCATTGGCTTTGCTGATGGGCTTCATAATGGGTAAAAAGGGTAGTGCATAGACAAGAGGAAAGAGAAGAAGGTAAAGAAGGTGTAGTTCAAAAAAATTGGACAATATGTAACCTTTTAATTAGTATTTAAGGCTGAAAATAAAAAATTAAGATTTTTTGGGTGACTTGAAAAAGTGTATCAATGGACCAGTCATTTTTAAACATCCATATCTTTTTACTAAGGAGATCAATTAGAAGTATAATAATATTAGTGCCAATAAAGGAAATTAATTAATAGTCAAGGGATCTGCCCTCAAAACTCTGAAAGAGTTGTCTTTTGGTAGCTTGCACCAAAAGTGGGGACGGATCCTGAGGGAACTTTCAGAGCAGAAAGTTGACAACATTTATTATATAAATTAAAAATAATTTCCATAGACTTTTTTATTTCCTTAATAAAATAACTCAAAAACTACCTAAAGAAACATCCTTTTTCTTAATAGTGAATATCTGTACTTTTATAGCCATCAATAACTTACTATTAAAAGGAATACACTACAAACAATTAAACCCTAATTGAAATAATGCTACTTACAATGACCTGAGATGCAAACCTTTCCCATCAAATGTTAACATCTCAATTGAATGTTAACATCTCCCATGTCATCATAACATTGCATACCCTGGTGGTTCCACTTGGCAGTACATAATGCCAGGTTGCCCAGTAGTCTCTCTGACATGCTGGTTCATTAAATTGTTAGCCTTTGCTATTAGATGGACTGTGTTAATAAAGAGTACCTTAGGTTTCTCCATTATCATTGCACCAGGCAATCAGACTTCTTCCTGGGTGCTGCTTGCCCTACTACACCATGGTAGGACCTGCAGTTGGGTGGTTCTCTTGGAACAACCTGAACTGGCATCAGCAGACACAGATAAATTTGCTTTCTAATGTACAGCTATTAAAAGTATTTCTTTATTATTTACTTGTCTTTGCAGCCCTGTGATTGGCTGGTTTTGTTTATATGATAAGGAGAAGAAAAGAGAGAGTTTACTTGAAAAGTATTTTATAATTCAAACGAATGTGAACCCTAATCCTTTGCCCACACAAAATATACACAATCTAATTTGAATGAACTTCCAATGGAAAGGAACTTCTGGAATAATATTATTTTTACCTGCTTCCTATGGAATGATATCATATTCTATAATTACATAAACACAGTCTGCCCAACATTTTGTCATTATTTAATTATAAGAGTGTGCCTAAAATATATGGTAGCAATATCCATTTCTCAATCCGTATCCATGAACAGCTTCTGCACATCATGCTTTTTATTAAATTAATATGATGTCAACACCATCAATAGACACCACTTGTACACACTAGCATAAAAAATATTATGTACAATTTTGCACAATTTGCCTAGAATCTGGCAATTGTATAAATTGTCCATATCTTCTACCTCATTTTATTTATCATACAAATCTCTTCATCTGGAATATGTCTTTATAATTTACTCTACCAGTTGATATACTTAAAACACTTTTGGAGAATGTGCATCAAAACAACAAAAGGTGAGCTCGGAAACTCACAAGAGATAATATGCCTAAGAGTTGAAACAGAATTTAAGGATTATTTTTTTCAACAAAAAGTTGGTAAATTGAAAATTAATGAAGTCTATAAGATACTTGACGATATGGCAATAAAAGAAATTATGAAGAAAGAAAACAAAAAAGAAGATGAAGCAAAGCAAATATATGAAAAGAGTGATCGTGGTTGGACATCAATTTATAATAATAATATCAGTACCAATTAAGGAAATCAATTGGTTGTTAAGGGATCTGCCCTCAAAACTCTGAAAGAGTTGTCTTTTGGTAGAGTTGCACGTGGCAGAGTGTGGGCCACGTAAATGGACTAATATATTAGTATATATTAATTAAGAGAAGAAGAAGAAATATATTTTGATAAGAAAAACATTCCACCATTGTAGGCAGTGTCTTGCTCACCTTTTATAACAAACATTTCTAACTAATAAAAACTAATTGAAACTAATGTAACATCTCATGTAACATGAATGATACATGTCAACATATAATTGGAAATGATGGTGCAATTGCGAATGCTGAATGTTACATCACAACTTGTTTATAATCCTTTGTAGAGTGCCTTCACATTTGCCAATCTTGTCTTTATCAATCAGAAGCATCAATAGTTGCAGTGATCTGTGGGATTGGGTGATTGATCCAACACAGGTCAGTGATCTGATCAATACACAGATGTAGGTGTGGTTTCCTATGCCCCCTGTCATCAGACCCTGTGGGTTCCCCTTGATCTGCAGGTGCAACAGTAGCTTGCACAGAAAGTGGGGGCAGATCCTGAGGAAACTTTTGGTGCAGAAAGTTCACCACATTTATTTTATAAATTAGAAATAATTTCCATTATGAATTGTGATAAAGTAGTGTAATGATTGAATGCAGCATGGAAGGGTATGCAGAGATAGAAGAATGAAAGCATAAAGATGAAAACAGTGTGCAAGGGTGGAGGTGAAAGTAGGAGGGGTTAGAGGGGTTAGAGGGGTTAGAGGGGTTAGAGGGGTTAGAGGGTTAGAGGGGTTAGAGGGTTAGAGGGGTTAGAGGGTTAGAGGGTTAGAGGGTTAGAGGGTTAGAGGGTTTAGAGGGGTTAGAGGGTTTAGAGGGTTAGAGGGGTTAGAGGGTTTAGAGGGTTTAGAGGGGTTAGAGGGGTTAGAGGGGTTAGAGGGGTTAGAGGGTTAGAGGGGTTAGAGGGGTTAGAGGGGTTAGAGGGGTTAGAGGGGTTAGAGGGGTTAGAGGGGTTAGAGGGGTTTAGAGGGGTTAG
>JANBOK010000255.1:0-19110 GCA_027595805.1 Coemansia sp. Benny D160-2 | reverse complement strand
ATGCTCCGCAGAGGCCATGATGGCGTCGTTGGCGTTGAGCTTGTACTCTGCCAGAAGATCGTCTCCGACAACCGCTGAAATGTCCAGCAGCGGGTTGCAGAACCCGACCAGTGCACCGCGAAGATCCTGTGACATGCTTGTGTTTAATACAATAGGTAGACAAAAAGATGAAATGTGTTAGAATATAAAGAACAAAAACTAAACTGGAAAGAAAAGTGCGGAAGAGAGATGCAGAATACTTGCCACCAGTACAATTGGTTTTATTTCCGCCTGTATCTGAAGACTTCCGCTTCAAAGTCTTGGCGATTGCAACATATGTTTGAGATTTTACGTTATGTGAAAACTGAGAATCTATAATTGGTTTTGAATAATTCAAGTTTGCTACATTGTATTCTATATAACGTAAATGTCATCTTGGGTTTGACACATATGTTGGTTTCAAAATTATATTCAAACATCATGTATGAAATATGGTAAATGATAGCTTCTATGATGGCATTTAGAGATGATCGTGAATTACTGTTGATAGACCTACAAATTAAGAAAACGCTTTTTGTTGGCTTCACGTAGAGATAAAACCTTTCAATAGACATCTCGTCTTTTCTTTTTAACTTGCTTTACACTGTAAAATGGGCCCCAGAGAGACTGGTGGCAATGTAAATATTTCCTTTTTCTTTCTTTTTTCTGGTCATGACCAAAAGAAGGGGATGGTAAATAATTCTTTAAACAATGGCAACGGTAATAAATTGGCTTTTGCAAACGTAGCACATGCCAACAGAGCCAAAAGACCCAGAATTTTCAATAGACTTACACTGTGATTTATCAGCCTCCTCTTTTTTCTGCAATTTGCTCTTGTTCTACTAGTCAAAATTTTCCTGTATTTTGTATTTTAACATTTAATATTGTCTTTAATTTATTCTTTTTTTCTTTAAGACTGTCATATTCATTTTATTGTAGTCATGGCTTTGATGAGACGTTTACTACGACTACTTCAGCTTGTTGTTGTAGTGCTTCTAATACTCACTGTAGTACTCGTTCTTTTATATTCAAGCATGTTTTCACCGCCTGCATTGACATCTGTTGCCATCAATTTGGATAGAACCTATAGCGGTTCTAATATTGGACAACATGTGCTTGAGGAGGGCATTATAACAAAGTCTACCCCTTTACTGTCCACCACTCCAGGTCTACATTATTCTCGTGCAGAAAATTCAACTCTACCATCTGGGGATACAAAGACATTTCACGCCAGCGAGCCGACACTCTTTGTAAAGCAAGAGTTTAAGGCAGGGAGCAATCCCACACGTCTTATCTTTATTGGCGATATTCACGGATGTATTGACCAGTTCAACAGTCTCTTGGAAGAGGTTCAGTTCAAACAGGGCGAAGACCAAGTGGTTCTTGTTGGAGACCTTGTGGCCAAGGGGCCCAGTTCAATTGAAGTAGTACAGAAAGCTCGCAGTATCAACGCCTGGTGTGTTCGAGGAAACCATGACGACAGAGTCATTAGATGGCGCGAGTTTCTCGGTGGACCTGCCAAGGGACTCACAAAGAATGACATTTCTGCTCTTGAAGACTCGGACAACCTTCCATATTCTGATTTCAAAGTGTCAGAAATACACTTTGATATTGCCCAGCAACTGGCAGTTGATGATTTTGCGTTTCTGCAGTCGTTTCCAGTAATCATGGCCTTGCCGACCCCGTATACTGAATGGGTTATTGTGCACGGAGGGCTGGACGCATCCAGAGCGGTGCTGGAACAGAACTCAGATAACTGCATGACCATGCGCAACATTGGTCCAAACGGCCCGAGCAGCTCCAAGGACGAGGGAGTCGCGTGGTTTGATATATGGGCATCCAAAATGAAAGTCGTTTCTGCCTTGCCATCCAGTCCTCTTTCCTCTGCTTCTTCGGAGATCGACTACAGCAAGGTCAACTTTAACAAAATAATTTATGGCCACGATGCTGGTAGGGGTCTGCAGATACACGAGTACACAAAGGGCTTGGATAGCAGATGCGTTTATGGCGGCAACCTGACTGCGTTTATTCTTCCTGGCGAGCAGCTGGCGTCGGTTGGCTGCATCAACTTTGTCGACTCGTCAAACGATGACTAGTCTTTTACAAAAATGATGACATTTATTAGCTTCCTTTGTCGATATTTTAAATATATTTAAAGGTGGTCGTACATTAAAATGAGACTAGATACAACCTGTTCTATGGGCTATGTTTGCTCTCCTTGGCTGCGCTGTTAGCATTATTCCAGTCTGCAATGTAGAACAAATCGCATACCCGCCATCTAAAGGGCTCTTCAGCCATTGCCTCTTCATTTCCACTCACAGCGTTAATCATGCCCAGCGTACCAAAGTAGTGAGGGGTGGATATGGAGATTGGTATCTGCATTACTCCCGATTCGCTGTCCACGACACGGCTGCCTTTACGCAGATTGACCTTGACATTTGCGCTGGCAACAAATCCATACTCAAATGCGCACCAATCATGGAACAAAGAGGTATTGAATTTGAGCTTCTTAACTTCTTTGGTGGTACGGTCCCTTTTAAATGCTATAGACATATATTCCGAGTTCAGAATGCTGTAACCTTCCCTCCTGGTTTTATAAGGGATGGTGTTGTCAAAGGCCTCTGGATCTCCAGCCTTAAACTGGGCATATTCTTTCTTCACGCCCGACTCTTGAACGTCAACCTCCAAGTGGATCCGGTACCCCTGGGCAGAAAGATTTGCTATCGCGTGCTTGTAGAGCCTAGATAGGTACGGAGTCATCAGCTCATCCAACTGCTCATAATCTTTTTTGTTGATAGCCTCAGCAATGCGTTTCAGCACCAGGGGGATCATCTCGTCGCGAACATTATTCAAATAAGAATAACTTCTGAATGCACCAAGCTGGGCTAGCATAAAGTTAAACTTGCTCATGATTTTCCATATGAATGAAAACAGCCTTTGGTTTTGAGTAAACTGAAAAAACTGTTTCTTTGGAGTTTTGTCGGAGTCTGAAGGCCAGATCCAGGGAAACTTTACAAATTCGCGCCCACGCTTGGCATCCTTTGCGTAAAATGCTGTTTGTTGAAAGAGAGTATTCCGGTGTCCAATTCGATTGGGAACTGTGAAGGGCGGCGTGATTCTAGTTGCTTTTGAGATGGCCAGGGTACTGCGTTTTGCGCTTGTTGACAGAATATAATTCATTGCCTTAATGTTTAAACGGATTGGACAAGACAACAAGATAAATTATAAAGGATAGCAACGGATAATTGCAAAGGAATCAATAACAATAACAACTTTTTTTGAAGGAAAACAAAACAAAAGAGATAAAAGAGGATCAGTGACAATAATGACGTCCCCTCTAATTTTATTCCATCCTTACCATTGTTGATTCAGCTGTAATTAAATCAAAATAATACCAACATTGAAACCAGTGTAGTACATTTTTTGTTGTTGTGTCTTTGCTTGCCTTTAACATATATTATGATAACAGTGGTTTGGAAAAGCTAGACTTACTCCGGATCGGCTTCTACGATCATCCGGACACCGGTTTATAAAGACTAGGAAGCACTGGCGTTTCTGTGTTCTGTCTGAAATCTCGCGTGTTCTGCATAATTTTGAATATTCATTAACATTTTTGCACTTGACATATTCTAGGAAACACTTTGTATGTCTGTAATACTTGCAAACTGTAACAAATTTAACTGAAAAATAGTTAAACTATAATGCTAGAACTGGCATCATGTAGAGAATCAGACTGGGAATGAAGAAGAAGAGCTTGGAGTATAATCTCTCTTTTTTACTAAGTAAATATAACCAAAAAAAACCAAGAGAAATGTTATCACAGGCGGAAAAACTAGAGATGTGTGTTGTAATTGTAAGTGTAGCATATCATATACTGTTTACTACTCTTGAAACGGATACAATTGTGGATTGTGTTTGAATGTGCCAGAAGGAGTATGAAGAAGACTTTATGAATTAAAATTATGAACTTTAACAGCTTAGTGTAGGCATTGTGCAGAGATGCAATGTGCAAATACACTGAGAAGAGTCCTATAAAAGCAGTAGAAATTGTAGGTCAAAATGCCAATGCTTTAAAGCATTTTATCATTGTCATCAATTCTAGTAGATTCTTACAAAGAATAATTTCCAACTTATTTCATTAATTTGAGGATATATAATCAAGTAGCTCTATTGAATCAGACATGCCACCTCCACCCTCTCCACCACCCTCTCCTCTTATAGGTCCTCCTCCTCCTCCTCCTACTCTTATAGAATACCATAGAACTATGGTTCCTCCTCCCACAAATCCTAAGCCACCTCCCACACCACCTCCAGACAGACATTGAAATTACCGTAAATGAGCGGCATTAGGCCTGAAAGAATTTCTTTGATTTCACGGCGTAGAACCAATACACATAAGCAACCAACTCACCTTTTCTTTTCTTGTGATCTTTAATAGTTTTTAAATTAGCCTAGAGCTTTTATTTTCAACTTGAAAAAGACTAGAAGAAAGAAAGAAAGAAAGAAAATGATAATAAAAATGAAAACTAGAAAAATACAAAAAATTAAAGTTAGCGAGAAAGTAGGGTATTTCTATGTGCAGTATGACGATGGCGGTGATGTTTGTGTCTTGGTGTAGAAGACTTGAATAAGACTGTCAGTTTGTTATTGGCACCAAAGCTTAGCACACTACGGTGTGACACACCTTGCTTGCGAAGAAGCATACGCGAGTTTAGCTTGATACCGTTTAGAGTGATAGACGTGGTCTCCAGGTGTGGGATTCCTTTTTTGATTTGATCGGCCAGACCCTCGTATGTGGAGTTCTTGTCCAACATCAACCTAAATTTTGCCATTACTATTATAGTATGAATACAGGTGTTTGTAATAATTGAAATGTTACAGAAAGTTTGGCAAAAAATAATCTTTTTATTTCTATGATTTTTACGGAGAAAACACACAACAAAAAGGCAAATAAAAAGAGTTGGTAGGTATGAAAGGAGGGAAAAGAAGGAAAATGAAACAAGCGACAAGTATATGTGATAATAACGTAAATGTTTGCAATTCTGTTTTTTGGAATGAATGACGAAACAAGTAGCGTTCGTTGGTGACTTTTTGTTTCACACTTTTCATCAATTTAAAGTCACTATTCTTATTTCTTTTCTTTTCTTTTTGTTTGCACTTTCCCGAATCCATTTACCACCATAATTAATTAGAAAGGAGCAGGACAAAAACACATGTGTATCACAAGCGTCGTATAAAGATATAAAGAACAAGGTGTTGAAGCTTTCATATCCGGTTTTCTTTTCATTGTACACAAAGAAGATATCCCATCTCCACTTTCCAACATTGCATCTTTTTATTATTATTGAGCTGAAAAGCACCAAACATAAAGAGATAAAGCAATAATATGTTAGTAATATTCAATCCAGCAGTGCCCAAAATGCACAATTGTAAAGAGCGGCATAAAGGCCGATGGGACGTGTATTTGTATCTGTCCGTAGAGTGAACAAAAAACGGGGCTCATAGTAAAGAAAAAATTATGTAATATATATTTGCTACAGACATATCATCCAAGAATAGAATAGAAAGAAGAAGAGCTGGGTCATGCAATTTAGTTTGCGGATAATGTCGTGGATGGGGAATAGGTCAATAGTGGCTAGGCAAAGTCTTCGGGACCCCAGAGCTTGAAGGTGCGGTCGTACCCAGACGACGCAATGTAGCTTCCGTCGCCGGCCACATCAACGCTCATAACCTTGCCCACGTGACCAGCAAGAGATTTTTGGAGCTTCCAGTCGCCGGTGGTCCACACATTGACAAGCCCGTCATTAGACGCAGAAACCAAGTACTGGCCGCTGCACAGGCGCGCATTAGCCTCGAGGTCGGTGCTGGTATCCATCATCATCGTTGAGCCGTCGGGGCCGTCGGCAGCGGCTAGCGCAGGCGGCAGAGACGCAGCGTGGAAGAAGCGCACATCAGTGATCATGGATTTGTGGGCGGGGATCTGGCAGATGCTTTCCATCTTGCGCAGATCAAAGACACGCACGGTGTTGTCCGCGCTGCCGGTGGCAACGTGAAAGCCATTGGGCGACCAGTCAAGACCGAATATCTCCTTTGCGTGGCCCTCCAGCGCCATAACCGACCTGCCGGACCGAAGATCCCATACACGTCCAATGCCATCCAAACCAGCGGTGGCCACAAGCGACCCGTCGCACTGGAACCGCAGACAAAACACCTCGCGCGAATGGCCCTCCTGCAGAAGCAGCTCACGCTGAGTTGCAATGTCCCAGAGCCGCCACGACCCGTCGTAGCTGGCGCTGCCCAGAAAATCGCCGCTCGGATGAAAGTTCACATGCACCACACGGTTTGCATGACCATGTAATGTGGCAACAGGCGTCTCCTTTGCAGCAGACCACAGATGGATGGTCTTATCGGCGGCACCGCTTGCAAAGTCAACCACCGTGGATTCTGGGTCAAGGGGGTGGATGGCTGCAGATTGCGGACGGAAAGAGAGCCCTCCTACGCGGTCGGTGTGTCCGCGGTATGTGCGCACCTCCTTGCACTGCGGCACCGTCCACAGCTTGATGGCGCCCGACCACGACCCAACCAGCAGCGTCTTGGAATCTGCCGAAAACACAATGCGCGCCAGCGGCCGCTCTCCGCCTACCTGCGACCCGTCGTTGGTGTATGACTGGAGCGTCTTTACAAGATTCTGTCGCCTCTGGCGGACCACTGCTAGATCAGCTTCGCAGTCCTTGCGTTGTCGCTCAAGCCGATCGCCAGCACGCGCGAGAGAATAGACCGCTATTTTGTGACGGGCCTGACGCAGCTCCTCCGACCCCTCGGTATAGAACTCCTCATCCTCGCCCTCTTCCTCTTCTATTTCGTCAGCATCGCCACGGGTCATGGCGTCCTCAGGTTCGCCAGGCGCTGCCGACTTTTTTTGTTCAATTGCTATTTTAGACAGAATATACCGCAATCTCCCGCGCCTGTCGCCCGCATCCTCTCCAAAAAGACATACCGGGTGGTCCAGGGAGCGCAGCTGTGCGCGTACCTCCAAATCGGCCGTAGGTACAGCAATTGAGCGCGCCAGCTTCTTGCGCTCAAACTCATCCATCGCCTGACGTCGCCGTTCCAGGGACTCGTCGTTCATTTGGTCGTCTATGGTATCGCCAAGCGATTCGTCGATCAGATCAAGATCAACTGTGCTTCCGGCCAGATCCCGCGGGTCCTCCTTGGTGAACTCGGTGAGTTTCAGCATGTCGTCACCACCATCCTCTCCATCCCTTTCGCTGTCTATGTCCTCTTCCTGCCGTTTTCGTTTGGCTAGTGCTACACCCTCCCGCTCGAGCGTTCCAAAGTGGACGCGCTCCTTTTTCGACGGCGGCTGGCTCATTCCCACTTGCTGGCAAAAAAAAGAAAGAAAGATAAAAAAGAGAATAAGGGCGTGTTGAAGCGTATTGAGACTTTACGGCAATTTAATAGTACAAATTCCACCGGCAAGAAAAAGAAATGGAAAGGAAGAAGCAGAATCAGAAGAAGAAAAGAGCGTCAGCACATTAGCCTGAAAACCAACAGCTGCTAACATTATTTTAACGCTGATCTGGGTGTGGATTAGTGCTATTTGATCAACGGGTTTATTTGAAATGCGCCTATTGTTTTTTTTTTACTTTTTCAGTAACCAAGCGTTGTTGTTATCTTTTTTACTGTTGGTTTTTCTTGTCCCTCTATATATTCCTGTTATTACATTATCAATAAGCGTGCCTTTTGTGAATCGCCAGCAGGTCCGATTCCAAAGATCATTAGCACTTTATATATTTTTCCAAATCCTCTGTTAGTAGATAAGGCGGAGGAGCGAAAACAAGGAGTGAGGAGAGACGAATCCAAGCTAGCAGCAGATTAGAGGAAAGCTTACTTTCCTCTCGAAAAGTAAAAAAATAAGAGATGCTTGCGATACGCAGGGTTTTGGCGCAGCAGGCTGCACGACTGGCGAGCCCGATCGGAGGCACCAGAGCCGGCAGCAGTCTTCTGGTATCGGCTGGGACAGCAGCGCAGCGCGCGCTAATGTCTGCTCGGCAGATGAGCAGCAGCAGCAGCAGCAGCAGCAATACAAAGGACGACGGGCAATTCAAGACATGGAAACCGCTGGCACCCACTCTTCGGCACCGACGCATGGTATCGCGCAAAGATCTGCACAAGGGAGGGCCGATCCGGGAGCTGACGGTGGCAAAGCGCCGCACGGGAGGCCGCAACAGTTCGGGCCACATCACGTGTCGCCATCGCGGAGGAGGAGCGAAGCGTAGGATCCGCCTGGTTGACTTTAAGCGTAGCGAACCTGGGCCCCAGCAGGTGGTGCGCCTGGAGTACGATCCTGGAAGGTCGGCGCATATTGCGCTGATCAAGCATATGGAGACCGCGAAGCTGTCGTATATCCTGGCACCTGCTGGCCTCAAGCCGGGCGCCGTGGTGCAGTCGTATATGGGTGTTGATCTGAAGGAGCTGGTTAAGGCGCGGCGTCTTGGCGAGGGCGAGGACGGGTTTGAGCTGGAAACCGAGGGCGAGAGCGAGGCGGCGGCAACGGCGACAGGAGAAGCGGCAGTGGAGACTGCTTCCGAAGAAACCGCTGCTGGGGAGACCGTTGTCAAAGAGGCTGCTGTCGAGGAGACCGTTGTGCTGGAGGCTGAGCCATCTCCCGATGCGTCGCCTACGCGGCAGCCCACGAAGCGTGCGGCAGAGCCGGATTTCGCATCGGATCTTGTTGGCAAGATCAGCATGGAAGTCGGGAACTGCATGCCGCTGAAGCTTGTGCCGATGGGCGCAACGATCCACAACATCGGGCTCCACCCATTCGGTCGTGGACAGCTAGTGCGGTCTGCGGGAGCGTCGGCGCAACTGCTCTACACGGCGTCATCGGGTCTTGCGCAGATCCGGCTGACGAGCGGCGAAGTGCGCCGGATTCCGGTGGATGCGTGTGCGACGCTGGGCCAGGTCAGCAATGGCGACCATAAGCACGAGAAGCTGGGAAGTGCTGGAGCAAAGAGACGTCGTGGCTGGCGTCCCACTGTGCGCGGAACAGCCATGAATACGCATGACCATCCGCATGGCGGTGGGCGTGGCAAGTCCAAGGGAAACAAGCATCCGCGTAGTCCGTGGGGAAAGCTGGCCAAGGGCGGAAAGACCCGCTCGCGCACCAGCTCGATGGTCATCAAGGGCCGTCCGCGCCGCTGAGTGTGGTCTCGCCTTTTCTCGTTCTTTCTTCTCCCGTCTGCGCTACCTCGTCTGTGGGCGCGGGGGAGAAGGAGGAGCTGTTGCGCAGTGATATTGCTCCCGCTGGTGGAAGGTTACTGCGCCCATTGATTGGCTACGAGCGCGTCTGCCAGCATTCTTTGCCGGAGGAACACGCTCCGTCCGAGGTGGCGAGTATCTCGTAGCATTAATTGACCTACTTTTCTAAACATTTTTATACCAAGCTGCGTTATGTTGTGGGCGAGTGGGGGAGAAAAGAAACCTCCTCCCTCTTCCTCCACGCATACAAATAAAAGGAACAAAGCCAACGGCTGATGATCTAAAAAAAGAGTCCAAAGGAAAAACGGAAAACGCCTTTCAACGTCTTCCGTTGCTCTATGCTACTTATTTTTCTTTCTTCTTCCTCCGTAAACGGCATATTATATTATATTTATCTTTTTACTTTACTCTTTCTTTCCTCCCCTGTTTAATGCCAACCATTCACTCCTTTCTGGCACCTTTATTCTAAATTCTAACACCCACACCCAGACGGTGGCTGTCTTTACTTGAGACCAAGAGATAAACAAGCAGAACTACAGAGTCTCTGGAAATGAGCGTGGATGGGCCTTCGCAATTGAAGGAGCGGCTGCTGGTCAAATCCAAGACCAAGGCCAAGGATGCAAATGCAGCGGGGGATTCCGATGCGCAGCAGGCAGACGCCGGTGGTGCGATGACCTCGTCAGACGAGGGCGACGGCAGCATTCGACGCAGCAGCAGCAGCAGCAGAAAGGCAAGCAGCCTGGTGCGCAAATCGTCGGTGTATGCGCTGGTACTAGTTCTCGCAGTGTCGATGGGCACGCGGTTCTGGCGGATCTGGGACCCTGCGCAAGTAGTGTTTGACGAGGTGCATTTCGGCAAGTTTGCCAGCTACTACCTCCGACGCGAGTACTACTTTGACGTGCACCCGCCGCTGGCCAAGATGGTGGTTGCGCTGGGCGGCTGGCTGGTCGGATACGATGGGCATTTTTTGTTTGACAAGATCGGGCTCGATTACATGGCCAACGGCGTGCCGTTCATTGCGATGCGCGCGTGGGTGGCGGGCTTTGGCGTGGCTATTCCGCCGCTCGTGTACTTGACGATGGCGGAATCCGGGTACGCGGTGGGCGCGGCGACGGCGACGGCGCTTCTTGTTGCGCTGGACAACGCGCTGGTGACGCAGGGCCGACTGATTCTGCTGGACAACATCATGATCTTCTTCATGCTGGCCGCCGTGTACTCGTACGTGCGCTTCTTCAAGCTGCGGTACCGCGCGTTTGGCGCGCAGTGGTGGCTGTGGCTGCTTGCCACCGGCACGATGCTCGGATGCGCCGTCTCGTGCAAGATGGTTGGGCTCTTGACGATCTCGCTTGTCGGCGGCGCCGTGATCTACGATCTCTGGCGCATCTTCGACATCCGTCGCGGCTCCACGCTTTCCGACATTGGGCGCCACTTTGCCGCCCGTGCTGGTGCTCTCATTGCGCTGCCTGCCATGCTGTATCTGGTGTTCTTCTACATCCACTTTGCGGTGCTGACGCGCACGGGCCCAGGCGATGCGTACCACTCGTCTCGCTTCCAGATGCAGCTGATTGACAACCCGATGACCAAATCGTCGTTCGATGTGCATTACGGCGACCAGATTGCCATCAAGCACCGCTCCACGGGTGTCTACCTCGACTCGTCGTCGGCGCGCTATCCGCTGCGCTACGAGGACCAGCGCATCAGCAGCCAGGGCCAGCAGGTCACGGGCGCACCCGCACTGACCAACACCAGCTTCTGGATGCTCCGTCCGGCCGCCGACCAGGTCGCGTTCCAGAGCTACATGACGCGCCGCATCGCCGGCGAGGAAATCCCCGACGAGGAGTCGCAGCGGTGGCTGGTGCGGCACAGCGATCGTGTGCAGCTGCTCCACGTGAACACAACCACGCTGCTGCGCACACACGACGTGGCATCGCCGCTGACGGCAACGCACATGGAGTTCACGACGGTTTCGCTCAACCAGACGGCCAAGGAGTTTGCCGACGCTGTGTGGGAGATCCGCATTGAGGGCGCCGCAACCAACGCGTCGGTGGTGCAGACAAGCTCGTCGTTCCTGCGACTGGTCAGTGCGCAGCATGCTGTGGCGATGCACACGCACAAGAAGAAGCTGCCCGACTGGGGCCGTGCGCACCAGGAGATCAACGGCAACAAGAAGCCCGACGAGAAGGCCAACGCCTGGGTCATTCCGCTGATCCGCGGCCGCTCTGCCACCGACGACGAGCGCGCCGCCATGAAGCGCAAAATCCCAAAGTTGAGCTTTATCGACAAGTTCATTGAGCTGCAGGCGCTGATGGTCAAGCACAACAATGCACTGACGTCGGTGCATCCGTTCCAGTCGGCGCCGATAACGTGGCCCCTGCTCACGCGCGGCATATCCTTCTGGACGGACAGCAAGGCGCGCAAGCAGATCTACCTGCTCGGCAACCCTGTCGGGTGGTGGCTTTCCGACGCCTGCATTCTGTTCTACGTGTTTGCCGTGGTTGTTCTCGAACTGTGTCGCAGACGCAATTTCGCCGTCGTCGACTCTGTAAGACACCGCCATCTGCTCCGGTCGGGCGGATTCATTGCGTCGGCCTGGCTTGCGCACTACTTCCCCTTCTTCATGATGGGCCGCTCCCTGTTTCTCCACCACTATCTGCCCGCCGCCATCTTCGCGTACATGATGTTTGGCGTGGCGTTCCAGTTCCTCTTCTTCCCCGAGTACCAGCGCTACTCGCTGCGTCGCTGGAACGCATCCGCCCGGGCCCTGGTGCCCTCCCCCGCCGCGCTCCTTGCCTTTGTCCTCATTGTTGCGCTGCAGGCCGTCTCGTTCGTCTATTTTGCTCCCATCTCCTACGGCTCCACTAGCCTGACGCCCGAGCAGGTGCGTGCGAGGATGGTGCTGTCCTCGTATGACCTCCATTTCCAGAAATAGAACAAGAAAAGTATGTTTCTTCTTGTTTTTGTTTAATTCTATACTCTCTCAAGATTACTTGAAAAATTTCCTCTACCTAGCACCGGGTGTTAATATTGGCAAAATGATATGTATTGGCTCTTTGTCTGGCGGTCTTGAATCAATGGAAAACGGTATCCAACTGCAGGACAATATGTACCAGTATCCTCGATGGATATCACCACAAGCAACGTATCTGAAACCCAAACCCTATTTCATTATCTCCAGAAAAGATTCATGCTGAATCGCTCAGTATGGAGCTACTGCCCTAGATCCAGATCCAATATATCTGATCTGCTGCAATTAACTGGTCGAAATATCCTGAACCATGTAGATTTTAATGTTTGAAGTTTTAACCAAAGAAAGAAATAACACCCTCAATTCCAAAAATGAGTAAAGAAGCTTATGTCCTTCACTTGCGCACAAGCTCAACATAGTTAGCAGGGAATAACCCGTACTCTCCCCTCTGGTTAACGCCCTCCCACCACTCGTTGGAAGGAAACTCCACATGCGTGATCCGCTCGCCATCTCTGAACGACAGCTCGCCATCCTCTGCGGCGTCATAGTCGTATACCGCCACCGCCTGGTTCTCGCCCTCGTCCATAGCAGGTGGAGGAGCCTGGGGTGGCGGCGGCGGTGGTGGTGGCTGTGGAATTGATGCGGGTCCAGGATTTCCACCACGAGGAGGAAGCGCTGGCGGAGGCATATCGGCTGCCGGTGCTGCTGGCGGAGGTGGTGGTGGTGGTGGTGGAGGCGGCTGTGGTGCGCCGCGAGGAGGCAGCGGTGGTGCTGCAGGCGGCGGCGCAGCCGCTGGCATCGCTGGCGGCAATGGCGGCGGGGCAACAGCCGGAACCGACGGCGGCAGCGGAGGGGGTGCCACAATCGCCGGCGCAGAGGGAGGCAATGGAGGCGGTGGGACTATACTTGCTGCAGAAGGAGGCAGCTGTGAAGGAAGCGGTGGTGGTGGCGGTGGAATTCCTCCTCCTCCTCCTGGTGCCGACGATGGCAGCGGCGGTGGAGGCGGCGGCACTGCTGCCTGTGCCTGTGCCGGGCGCTGCTGCGTCTCGGATTCCTCGATCAGCTCCACAAAGTTGGATGGGAATACTCCGCGTCTCGATCCATCCTTTGTCTCGCCCTCCCACCACCCTGGAGCCAGCTGCTCCACGCCATAGATTATGTCTCCTTCATTGAATTCAAGCTCGTCTTCCTCGGTCGCTTCGTAATCATACAGGGCTCGTGCGCGTTGCTGTCCCTCGGCGGGACCAGCGGAAGCAGAAGCAGAAGCCGTCGCCGCTGCCGCTGCCTGGCGACTTTGTTCCTCCTCTATCTTTTGCTTTTCCAAAAGCCTACGGCTCTCCTCTTCCTGCTGCTGCTGCTGTTGCTGTTGGCGTCTGCGCTCCTCTTCCTCCTGTTGCCGTTGTTGCTGACGTCTGCGCTCCTCTTCTGCACCGTTGTCCTGAGACTGCTGTTGCTTCCACGAGTGCACAGGCGGCGTAGGCTGCGCTGACTGGAACGAAGACTGCGATCCAGCACGTGAGCGCCTCAGCGCTTCCAGCTCAGCCTTCCTCTCAGAGACAGCAGCATTTGACGAGGAACCCGAAGCCGAGGACTCCATGCCGCCATTTAGATGCTTGCGGCTTCGAAGCATCTCAAGCTCACTCTTGGTCTGGTCCGCCTGCGATACCCGGGCAGATGGCTCGGCTGCCCCTGCACCCGCCGATGAGCCAAACCGTGACACCGATGGCTGTTGCTGTGGCTGAGTAGGTGTTGCTCCGCGAGACACTACGCTTGGAGATTGTGCGCGGCTTCCCTTTCGCAGCGCATCAAGCTCTGCCTGTGTTTCGTCGTGCTGTGACATGTACGATGACGACGGCGGTGGAGCAAAACGGGAAGCGTCAGCACCTGGAGAACTTGGTTGCGGCGACTCTCTTGCTGCAATTGATGGGCTGCGTGCGCCGCCAAACAGTGAAGACACCGGCCTTCCACCTGCTGCTGAGCCGCCGCTGCTGCCGCCAAACAGCGGTTTTGACCCTCCTGCTGCCGGCGACCCACCAAACGGCTTTGGCGCAGGCTTCGCTTGGCTTGCAGCGGCCGATGCCGATGCGGCTGCTGCTGCCGACCATGCCGGGCCCTTGGTGACGGATGGCGCGCCATACGACCCGCCCTTCCTATACGCAGTGCCAGCGCCAAACACCGGTTTGGCAGCCGGTGTCGGAGGCTGCTGCTGTTGGCGTCTTGGTTGCGTGTGATAAGAGTACTGCGCACCCGAACTGCGCTCCACCCGGTCCATAATCTCACTCGGCTGCACATCCTCCTCAGCACGGGCAACAATCGACACATGGTACCCAGTAAGCACCCGCTCCTGCACTTCTCCGACCTGCGCCGTCACCATCCCTTTGCGAAACACCGGCACTCCTCGTCCGCACCACGAGATAAACACAAACTTGGGTAGGCGGGTGTTGGGATCCTCTACACGTGCAAATGCAAACTGCACCTTCCCATCGTCAAACTCATCTGCGAGCTCCTCAAGCCCTCCGCTTCCTTGCGAATCGACCGCAAGAACATTTCCTCCGCGCTCAAACCCGTACACCGCCCAGTCTATCGATGGGTCCTTGTCCAGTATGCGTTGATGAGTTGACGTAATCTCATTGCCATGGACTGACAGATCTATTCCACTGCTCATGGTATCCTCTGCTCTGCTTCAAAATGTATGTGGAAAGAAGTTGAGGTTAGACTTGTGGAAATACTCTAACAAACACAAAAAATATATAACTAGCTGGTAGTAAATTGCACTCTGACCAAGAAGCAAAAGAGAGAAGAGCTAAAGTCCTTTGCTTTCTCAGACTTTAGCAAGACAGGAGAAGGGGTGGGTGGTCAAGCTTCCGCCTCAAAGTGAAACAGAAGCTCGTCTTTCTCTCCTGCACGTTTCACAAGAAAAGCAGCAGCGTCTCTTGGCAAACGGCTGCATCCCAGGAAAGCGGGTTGCGTGAAGCTTCGCCTTGTTCTTTTACTCACTCGTTCGGACTTGGCAAAGGAACAAGAACTTTTTCTTGCTTTGTGTCCCTAACCCCCGTTCCTCCAAGGATTCCCATTTTCCGCACACTAATGGCCTTTTCTATTTTCCCATGTTTTTCTCTCCATCAAGCATGGCGCCGATCACGTGCTCGCGATAAAGCGATTATGTGCTGCATTTTTCCTGCATGAACACAGCGCCTTAATGCAAAAAAGTCCACTCACTGAAGCAGCTGTTAACCTTTGCTTCTTTCTTGTTAGTTTTATTCTACTGTTTTCTATATTACATATTAATTCCTTCGTGTCGCATTTGCACCGCGGATTCACCTTGTTTTCTCACTCGTTTTTTCATATTAGCAGCTGAATTGTAGTAGCAAAGCGCCAGTTATTCTCGCGTGTTCTGCATTCCGTGTAATCCACATTTACTACCCCCTCCTTTTTTCATTTACAAGTAACACTCTTCCTTCGTGTCAGGCGTGGAACGCTTTTACAATCCGGCAGATACACAGAAATGCCTCTGGTTGAGGTCCGTCGTGCAATCTACAGCTATACACCTGCAGCCACAGATGAGCTCACGCTGACTGACGGCGATGTTCTCTACATCCTGGACAATGACGACCCAGATTGGCTCCAGGCCAAAAAGAAGCAGTTTAATATTGACGACCCTATTGAGCAAGGTCTAGTTCCTACCAACCACACAGAACTCGTAAGTCTCTCCTTTTTTCTCTTTGCATGCATTTCTTTGTATTATCAATGATGCCATCTTTTCTTATTGTGGACAGCTTGTTCCTGAATACTCCTTTATTTCCTTTTTGATTCAGTCCACTCCACCTGCGCACGCCCCCCAATCCCTTTTATTTCGTTGTTACCTTTTTTGTTTTCTCATTTGCATTGTTTTGATGTCGACTAACACCCATCCCTTCTCCTCTGTGACATGAAAACAATAACAAAAACACTTGTTCTTTGCAAGTAGGTTGAATCGATTGCCCGTGCAAAGGCGCTTTACGACTATGATCCCGTAGAGAGCGAGGAGACCTCTCTGACCGAGGGCGAGGATGTGCTGATTATCGAGGAAGACGATCCCGACTGGTTTATGACCAAATCCAAGGGCGGCTACGGGTTTGTCCCAAAGGCATATGTGGAGGTGGTATCTGCTGATACGTCAGGGCCACACGACAATGACAGCACTGTTGTAGAAGAGTCGCGGCCGTTGCCGCCACAGCCTGCAGCCGGAGCTCCAGCCTCACCAGTCGCGCTGCCTCAACCACCGATGCCGCCGCCATTGCCACCAGTTGGCATGCCCTCTGATCAGCCGAGGTCTAGTGAAGCAAACAGCGTTGTTGCGCGTGCTACCCCTGCTACCTCTATCTCTGCGCCTCAGATATCATCGGTACCAACCCCGCCTGTACTTCCACCTATTCCTCCGCCTGTTCCGCCACAGCTTCCCTCGACACAACCAGAAACGCTGCCGCAGCCACCGCAGCCTCCTTCAACGATACAAACGGCACCACCCCCTGCACAGACAACAGCTCAGCCAGTAGACACCATCTCGCACTTTAACGTGGTAGAGGGAAAGAAGAAGAAAAAGGGCAACATGGTTACGCTAGGAATAAGCAACAGCATGTTTATGGTGGACAGCAGAAACGATGCCATTCCGCCAAAAAAGTTCTCCATGCACGATGTGACAAAGTGCACGGCCAGGAAGGGCGTTCTGGGCGTGGAAATAGGAGGATATGCGCCCGCGGCCTTTGACTTTGCTTGCTCATCCAACGCTGAGGCTGAAACCATATTGGATGCAATCAATTCAGCTAGACGTGGAATGTTTGTTGGCAAAAAGTCCATGGATGCTTCTGAGACACAAATGATGTCTCCTCGCTCGCCCGGCATTGTCGGCACTGCTGAGCAACAAGGGCGAGGCAGAACTTTCTCCTCAGCGTCTGGCGCATCTGGGTTGTCGTCTATTCCTCCGCCTCTTCCTCCAAAAACAGCCGTGCCTGTATCGGGGGAGTTTGCAAACGTGTTGTATGACTTTAGTAGTGAGGATCCCGAGGAGCTGACTGTTTCTGAAGGTGACCGTGTGCTTGTGATTGAAAAGCCCGATGAAGAGTGGTGGAAGGTCCAACTCCACCCACCACACGGCAGTATTGGGCTTGTTCCGGCCGCCTACGTAGAAATAAAGACTTCTCTTGCACAGAGATCGCCGACCATCTCTGCCGTTATTCCTGTGTCGGTGCCTGCAACTGCTCACGTAACTCCTGCTGCTGTTGCTGCTCCTCTTCCGCCTCCTATTCCTCCGGTACCACCGTTGGACACGCGCAATCTCGAAGATGCGCCGCCGCTTCCTGAGCGCACAGACGCTGTTCTCAAGGCTGCCTTTGAGATCCATTCGGCCGAACAAGCAAAGTCTGCATCTCCAATCTCACAGATGCCCGAAACTGGGCCCATCCATTCCATTGCTAACGGCATCCTGTCGCCAGTTAGCCGGCACCGAACGATCGACTCTGACAATGTGCCATTACATGTGTTGCAAAAGCGGCAGTCCGAAACAAACACCGCAACGGTGTCGAATCCAACTCCTGCACCATCGGTAGCGAACTCCTTGCCAGGACCCGATATGAGTAAAGTGCGCACATGGACGGATGGATCCGGCGCATACACGGTTGAAGCGCAGTTTCTCAGTCTTGACGCACAGAACAATGTTCAGCTGCACAAGACCAACGGCAAGAAGATCACTGTTCCGTTATCGAAATTTGCACAGGCGGATATGGATTACGTTTACGCGATTACCGGCAACTTCTCTTCTTCAGAGCAGGCGACGCCTAAACAGTCTCAGACAGCGCGGCAGAGACAGCTGGAGAGTGCACGCAAGACACCTGGCAAACGTATTATCAACTACGATTGGGATTGGTTTGACTTTTTCACACTCAAGGCTGGAGTCTCGGCTGATAACGCACTAAAGTACGCTACGTCGTTTGTTGCGGAGCGTCTAGATGACCAGTCGATTCCAGAGATAACCACGGCTCTTATGCAACAGCTCGGCGTTAGACCGACTGATATCCCGAACATTGAGCGTGCATTCCGTGTGCACCGTGGACTTCCAACAGAAGATGCAACTGCATCTCAGCTAGACAACCTGTTTTCTTTGCCGACGCCTGCTTCCCAGAACATGCAGGATCCACAGAATGCACTTCGTTCGCTGGTTGCAAATCAAGCAGCGGCTAATGTTTCAGCAGCAAACCCGGCTGACGTGTCCTTGGTGCCTCCGCAGCTTCCTCCAAGATTGCCGACAACCACAAGCGCACCTACTGCTGCCGTTGCCACTACCGCTAAACAGACCACGAAGAGCGACAGCAACCCCTGGGGCATGGAATCCGAGCTTGACCGACGGGTTGGTCGGCTGAAGCAGATCAAGGATGACGAGGAACTTGCACGGAAATTACAGCAGGAAGAAAAAGACCATCGCAAGCGTGACAAGAAGCAGTCGTTCTGGCACAGACACCAAAACGATCCCAAGAACGCAAAACCCGATCCGTTTACGTCTCTCGATGGGACTCCCAATGGAGGTGGTGGATCCTCGTCTGGCGGCCACCACCAGCGCACAGGCTCGTCGGCTGCCAATGGTCATAAGCAGCCGCTGAACTTGGCCTCTGGCAGCAGTCGTAAGAAAGCCAATAAGAGCCAGATCTCTGTTGTTGATCCTTCACAGCTACGCACGGCTCAGCAGAAGCTGAGTGGTCGGACAAGCCCCCTGGGTTCATCCAGCGCTATTTCGCGAGAACAGTCGGCGGCAGCTGTGGGACGCGGACCTATTACGATCGATCAGGCTTTCAGCTTGCCAGGCTCAACCGGATCCCCCAGGTCGCCTAGCTTCC
>JANBOK010000254.1:0-19137 GCA_027595805.1 Coemansia sp. Benny D160-2 | reverse complement strand
TAAAGACATGGATGGTTAGAAACGAAAAGGTTATTTCTGCTCAGTTCCTGCAGAGTGTATATTCTGACGAAGGTAATATAAGCAAGGAGGTGTATATAAATACAATCTCTAAAAAAATGAGAATAAACAAATATAACAATGCGAAGGAGGAAGCTTTCTATTTGAAATGAAGAAAGAAAAAGACGAAGAGAGCAGAAAAAGAAAAAGGCTGGATGGCTCGTGTTTCAAATCCGCCCTTTTTTTACCTTGGCTTGCGTGCGTGACTTTAATTTTTTCCATAAAGTGGAAAAATTAAAGACGAAAAGTGGGCGTGTGTTACATCAAATTGGAAGCCCGTCCTCGTGCAATTACGAATACAACACACGCAAAGACGACATCGGCTGGCAGAGCGATTGGACAGGTTTAATGCTGGGAACTGGTAGTGCAAAATCGTCTGTAATGCCAGATCAATCTTTTCTCTATCGCTTTATAAAAACACACAGTAACCCTGAGAAAGTTATGCCAGGCGTTAAAGCCACGTCTTGCAGCTGCATTTTGACTTTTCTTTTTTTCCTTCTTTCGTATCCCTCTGCCAGAACATACAAGCATAAATTGACTTTTTTGCTTTTCAAAATTTTATTATCCTTCAAAATCAAGACCCAGTAAGGAGCGCTAGTAAAGACAGATGCTATGTAGGAGGGGCAGCATCCTTCGTTAACCTAAGCGCGGACATTGAAATTCCTGAGCCCTCCTTTCTCGCAATTGCAAAGGCAAGAACTAGAGTCTAAACGTACTTTAGAGTCAAACTCGTGACTGGCGTATACTAAAACAACGTATCTCACGTCTGCTGGGACCTCGGGGCCTCACATTTTCAACCCAGTTCTCATTATCCTAGACTCGATTATTAATCAGCAACGTATTCGCATTTGTAATCGTTAATCTAAAGTTTCACAGTCCGAATAATAATATTTTTGCATGGTTGATTTGGCTTAATCTTGTGTTGTTGGAAAATACGTGCACGTATGAGCCACACCTTTCCCTCAGTGAGAAAAAAAGACACAGCTATATATTCCTTGGATTGAGTGTGTCTGCAGAAGCATGCTTTTTTGAACCGAGCAAGTTTTCTGTATTCAATTGACAGTGTGGAAGCGATCGAGTGGTTAGCTGGCACGGGGATAAGAATAATACTAAGCCTCCATCATTCCGGCATTCTCCTAACTGTATATCATACACTGTTGATCCGGCTGTTGTTTGTTTAACGTGAATTATGCTCATCGTTGCTGACAAAGACAATTTCAAGCGTATGTTGTACTCCGTTATTACAGATAATCTGTAGAATCAAATCGAATCTAATGGAAACGGAAGACAATGGGAATGCAGACGAACGAGAAGTGATGTCAGTTTCCCGAATGATTCTGTCCTTTTGAATAAAACCCCAATAAATGACTTGTGGCGCTAACAACAATGACGTATCCGCAAATGCGACGGGGGTACCAGAAAGGACGTAGAATAATAGATAGAGTGGTTCTCCAATGTCTTTCTATTGTCATATGTTTATCAGAAAAGGAGTGAGACAGCCTTTTTTTTCGTTGACTCATGGTCAGCTGCACCCAAGGATAACATGCTAGTGCGGATACCAATGTTTGGATATATTGTCTGCACATTTAAAAAACCAAACCAAATCCGAATGGGGGCAGCCACGGCACCCGCTGATAAGAACTACAAGCTGAAAGGAGGTAGCCAGACGCAATATATATGGGGACTGTGGCTTCTTTCTTTCTTTCTTTCTTTCTTTTTGACGATTGGGACGTGTCATACACACAGTAGCTGAGCACTTGAAATTATGACAACATCATTGCGCATGAACGGCAATATTGAAATGTGAAATGGCTACCGCCATGCAGGTCACCCGCTTCTATGGTTTACGCCTGACTAGGTTGTAGTTAAATATAGACATTTTTATTCTGCGACTAGCAAAATTAACAAATAAACAATATTCGGATCACAATAGTCATTCTGCAAGGATGCTGACGTCAACGAGGATGGGTGGGGGGGGCAACAATAACATTATGTAGTGAAGAATAAAAGGCAAGCCGCCTTTAGCTTTTTTACAGCGGGCCTAAAGAGTCTTCATTTTTGGGGAAAGATATTTATTTTGCCCTGTATTTGAAAAATGAAGGAGGGGAGAAAGGAAAATAACAGTAGATGTTGGATAGAGATCCCACGTTATCGAATTGCAAAAAAATGTATACGCATAGCACTGTATCAAAGAAAGCGTGGAGGTTGTTTGAAACCAATTTAAGCAACGGCAAATATAGCGCATAGCCACACACACACTCTCTCACATAAAGAAAAACAAGCGATGACTGTATCTAGTGATAAATATTCCTCACCCTTGCGGTGCTGTCAGTTCCACAACACACATAGCACTAGATAGAGAGGCAAAACGCTGTTTGATGCTAGAGTGGCTGAATTATAGAATAGAAACCACCTTTTGAACAAAAATAGCAGATTTGCTTGTGCTTCCGGTAAAGAAGCTCGACAATCGGAACTAACAATCAGTACAGTCAACACTTGCGCAACACAAATGTTGACTGTATCCGAGCTTAAACAGAAGAAAGGACGTAGTGGAAGGAGTTATAAAGAGGATAGGAGAGGGGGAGGTTGGGGCCTGGGGCGCTAAACCTGCCCCTCTGTTAGTAGTGCCTGCCCCCCTTTCTGTGCCTCCACTTTCAGAGCCTTGGGAAAAAATGTTCTTCCTCCCCCAAAATGTGTGCTACGTAGAGTTTGAGACTCCTGTATTATAGTCTGTGCTGACAAAGGCCTTCTGCTGCTGCTACTCGAATTGTTATAAATCTGCCGGTATTTCCGCTCATATTCATGTTACCCGCATCCTTCTTTTCCTTCTTTCTTACTTTTGGAGTTTGCAAACTCTCTCCATACTTTTTCCTCTTGTGTGCTTGTCTACTCACAGCTACTTCATCTTTTGTGTCTTGTGTCTCTTTATCCCCCATACCCACCGCAACAGTCAAGGGTGATATTTTCCAGACAGCAGCCTTTTCACCAGTCAGCTATAGTTGTGCAGCAGCAGAAGCAGCGCAGGGATTGCACTTGTATTTGAATCAGCGACTTGCTACTCACAGCTACGTTTTCCAGAACACGCATCGCTTGCGGGAGAGGCCATTTGATAGTGCTTTGAGAAGTTGCTATCTTTTTTGCTTTGGCGGTAGCACACACACACACAGCTACTCTACGCTTGCGCTAAAGCAATAACAAAAACAAAAAACATAAAGAAAATCGAGGCGGGTTTTACCGAAAGAATAACAACAAAAAACTAATAATAGTCTTTTTATTTCAACAGAGCAGAGCAATCTTCAACCGGCGCAGATCGATTGTTCCTTCTCATCCTATACAGAAAAAAAAGTTGTTTATTGCCTTCATTCTCTTATTTTATTTTATTTTATTCTATTCTATTTTATTCTGTCTTGCGTCTTTTCCAGTCCTGCATTCACTCGGCAAATACACACGCAGGGGCTTGTTTCGCGCACAAAAAGCTTTGCTCTAAGCATAGCCATGCTTTCCTCCAACAACGATGCTGGAGTGCCAAGCGCGAGCCAGACCGACCAGTGTGTGCAGCGCTTCGGTTCGGCCGCAGATATGTAAGTTACTACCCTTGCCACCAGAGATCTCTGCTGTTTTTTTGGGGAGCGGGAGATGGCAAGGGAAAAAAGGGAAAGGCGAGGAAGGGAGTGGGAAATCCCGGCCAAGCGTGACCGAGAAACGAGTTTCCAATTGTGGAAATCTGATCCCGCCCATTCAATGTTGTCTCGCTTTGCACCTTTTTTTCTTTTCTCTTTTGCTTCTTGTCGAACGACTTGCGCCGAGAAAATCATGCTCTGCTCAGTTCCTTCTTTTGAAATAGGCAAACCGCGTATTAGTTGGTCCATTTTTCGGTGGCTGTGAGTGGGCGAGAGCTTTCCTGTTTTGCATTGTTGTTGGCTGGTTTAGTGTTTAGGTAACACAGGCCCGTCTGCGGGGCAATCAATGATGACCCCTCTCCCCTTCTCTGTCTATCATCGTTCCTACCATTGAACCATGCGCAGCAAGATGCGCCAACACCAATTCGCTTGCTGCTGCATTTTTCCATTCTATTATCTTGCTTTGTTTTACCTGCTTGAGCCCATCATCACCATCCATCTGTATCTGCTGCTTACATCAGATTTGGCGTGCAAAGGCAAAAGTAGGGCATGCCGTGGCCACTGCGCTTTTCTTGGTAGAACTGCTGTCCTCTTACCTCCATCCATATTTGCGCTCTTTGTTTGCTGAGCCAGCCAGTAATAGTCAAAAACAAGGAAGGACAGCGGATGCTGACATATCCGAGAACGAAACAATTTTAGTACTTGTCAGCTGCAGAACACCGCCCGTCTCATCAACCCTTGCCACCAGCCACGACCAAAACAAAAACACGGACATGCCAGCCGAAAAACGACGTTTGATAGAGTCGAGGCTGAAAAGACTTTATGTCGCATGTCCTGTTTATTTCTTTTATTATTTTGCCTCTATTCCTTATATATAATATTTTCACATATATCGTCCGACTTTTTTCCCCCTACACTTTCCCATGTACGATATCCCTCACAAATGTAATTCACCCTTGTCCACTGACCATATATTTCTACATTCTTCGGTATCCGCTCAACGCTACCCCATTTTGTTCTCTGCATTGATCATCTGGTGCTTTGGAGAATAAGACAACATATACCATATGCGTTTATCGACCATATTGGTTGTGTATGAAGAATACATTGGCATTGGAAGGCAGCACATTGTCATTTTCCTTGTGGCTGCAAAAAAAAGCTGGATGAAATTTGTGCATCAAGCTATTTTGTAATCAAGTTTCTGTTATTAAAACTGCACTTTCAAACTGAATCCTTTTTTCTCTTGTTCTTCTATTCTTCTTCTGTAGGTACATTTACAAGCTTTTTGTCATCCAGCAGCCGCTGAGGGCACGTATGTGCGGGTTTGGAGAAAAGGTATTTAGTAAGAATAAAGTCTCAATTCTCCATCTAATTGTTTGCTTTGTTTTGTTTTGTTTTGTTTACTCTGCTTACATGCTTGCCTATTCTTCTGACCATGTGGTCTCCTATTTGCTTCCACATTGTCTGCATGCTTTCAAAGACACCTTATAAGAAAAAAACTAGCAGCAGCAGAATGCACTTTTGTTTGTGTCCTCTGTCCTTGAAACTCCGTCTGAACAAACGGGTGCACTGGGATGTGTTGCTTCCGCATCCACCCGCTCCCTGCTGCGAATCATTAAAAACGACATCTCTGGGTTAATACAAGTCAAAAATAGAAGTGGACAGCATCTTGTTTAATTTTTTTTGGACAGAGGGAAATGTGCCAAGGTGGTCTTTCTGAATATTGTGGCCAAACATAAAAGAGACTATTCACACATATTTGCCTGGGAAAAACACCCACCATGTGCATTCAAACTCCAAACATTTGTTTTGTGATAAATTCTCTGCTTTCCCTTGTTTCTTTTTCTTGTCTTTCAGAAGCCTTTTTACTAACATGCAGATTCGCCTTCTTTTTTCGTAATCGCTTTTCTTTATTTACTTTCTGTGCATATTATTATCTGCTATCACATCTGAAAGCAAGAGTAGGATCGACGACCATGCACGCCTCCGCCCATTTTACAGCTAATCATATACAACCGCACAACACTACAGCCCATTGATGTAGAGTAAGTTCAGAGTTGATTCTCGGCTTTGCAAGGCCGGTGTATCCAGCAGTGGGGAGGAACGAGAGGGAAGGCAAAGCGGCGGCGGCCAATAATGCGGGTTGGGCGCGCTTGCTAGCTCAACTCGAAAAAGAAGACCATGCGCCCAGCTATTGAGAGTAATCCCGCTTGGTAATCACCCTTTTGTGTTTTTGCGTCCAAGGGCCGAATTAGAAAGGAGATATGCACTGATGCCGCTGGGAATATGCAACGTCCTGTGTTTGTTTCTGTTTACGATTTTCTTTTTTTTTTTCCTTTCGCTCGCTTTTTTGTAGGCATATCGACACATCGTTTTTCACAGCTGCATGCAACTTGTATTCGGCTGACATGGAGGTTGATATGGATTTGATTCGACAACGACTGCCACAAGAGTATCAATCGGGATTTACGTTTGGGCTATCATCCAGCTCCTCCACACAGCGGCCCATGCAGCCCCCATCGATGTTTACCAACAACAACGCATCTTTCGTGGCCCAACAGCAAAACGCGCTTGCCATGGCGGCCGGGACGGAGCGGGATTCTGCACCAAACAGAAGCGTTACCCATCAGACGGTACAGGGGCTGTCGCTGGGCCAGAACTCGGCCAACTCGGCCAGCATCATGTCGTTTTCGGCAGACGGCGGAAGAGGCAGCGACTCTGCTGCAAACGGCAGCAGTGACGGCGGATCGGAATATAACAACGACTCAACGGTGTGTGCAGTGAGGAACCTCATTGGTGCCAGCGTGGCAACAGGGGCAAAGCTACATGGAATGGATGGGTCGCTGGGGATATTCTTTGTGTTCCCCGACCTGTCTATCCGCAAGGATGGCGAGTACCGTTTCAGGTTTTCGTTCTTTGATCTGCAAAGGTAAGCAGCGTAGAATGGTTTGGGCTTGGGCTTGGGTTTACGTTTTGGGGATGATGCTGAGGAGGGAGGCGGCTTGCAGCAGATTGTAACTAATATTGCTTTTTGTTTCAAAGCGGTGCTATCTTTTTTTTTTGTATTTTGCATGGTAGTGAGACTGGCGACCTTATGCGAACGTCGGCCCCCATCAAGGCACGAGCGTTCTCGGAACCATTCAGGGTGTACTCGGCAAAGCAGTTCCCTGGCATGATTGATTCCACTGCGCTGTCCAAACATTTTGCAAAGCAAGGAGTCAAAATCCCGGTGCGCAAAGAGTCTGGCAAAACAAACGCATCCTATGAGGATGATGACTGGGCTAATGGCTGAGCTTCTTTCTTGGAAGAGCCTTGAAGAAATAGAATGAAAAAGGTGGCCCCTATCTGGCTTCTTTTTCTCTCCCAATGTATATCCAACGAAAGAAAGCATCCAAAGCAGAATTTACAGACATATTCTTTCGTCACCCACTACCACTACTTTTGTTTCTTTTACTTTACATTTTGTCCTTTTTTACTAAAGCATATAAATATTGTTCCTTGTCGTATGGCTAAGCCAACAACTGATTCTTCAAGTGGGAAAGTCGATAAAGGCAGGTAAAATGAACGCAGGAAAAGGGGGGGATGAGATTGAAATGGCTTGTAATGCCAAGAGTTTAGAAAGTATTGAAACCAGGACGATACGCCACTACTTTTGCTCCTAAAAAGAAGTCGAACCAAAACAATGAAAGCAGAGAAGCTTTGCCATCATCAATATCGTCATTTCACGAAAAACTAGTAACAACAAAAACAAACCAGTCTGGGCTTTCACAATGATTTTGTTTTTACTGAAATTACTTTCTATCTTCCCCCCCCCTTTCCTCCATATTTGGTCATTGGTTCTTTTTAAAATAATTTAAGAAAACAATGGCAGAAAAGAGAAACCGGGTTCATGAGATGGTTTACCAATATTTAGTGAGAGAGACTGAGAGAGGAGGGGCATTGTGTTTGGCCTATTCATGGAATGACGGTTTAGATAGATAAAAGAGAAATGGCTTGTTGTTTTTGCTGTTATTTTTATCTTGGACTGAAAAGGTAGAATAAACAACATTAGAACGAGAGAGAGTAAAGTAAACAATGGATTTATGGTCATGAACAATAAAACATGGATTGTTGTTATATTTTCTGTATTTGCAGTAAATATACAAGAAACCGAATGAAATAAGGAAAAGAACAGGCTGGAGGGAAATTTAAAATAAATAAGATACTAGATGTACGCAATATTCCCTTCCTGGAGATATTTTCAAATATTTTCACTTTCTTTTTTTTCGAGTATTTCAAACTAGCGCATTTTATTCCTCAGACCAACCACAAAAGCAAACGAAAATGAAAACATTGAGCATCTCGTTGATTACACTGCTCCTAACGTTTGTCGGCAGTGCAGTTGGAGGCCAATGCGGAGACCACGTATGTGGCAAGGACACACCGTGCTGCTACAAGGGGGCGTGCAACAAGAATGCGCTGTACTGCGGGCCATTTAGTTGCGAGGCAGCAAACTCACTGACGGAGAAGAGTTGCTGGGCCACACCGCACTGCGTTGATCACAATATAGATTTCGGGCACACCCCGGGATCGTTTGCGCAAGTAGCCGATTACCGCGGCGACCCAGCTGTAATCCAGTACGTGTCCCGGTTTGAGCCATCAAACGCCAAGCTGGCCAACAACCGCGTGGAGCTTACGCTGGCGAAACAGGCGGACCAAAAGGGCTTTGGTGCGGTGGTCGTAGGCACACGAGCAATCCAGTTCGGCACAGTGACTGCCGTGCTACGGTCGGCCAGCACAAGCGGCGGCGTGGTGTCGTCGTTTATCATCAGGAACGACGATATTGGCGACGAAATCGACTTTGAGTTTGTCGGCAGCGACCGCACCACCGTGCAGTCCAACTACTACTGGCACAACGAGCTCGACTACACCAAGATGGTCAAGTCGCAGCCGATGGCCGACACCACAGCCAAAGACATCACGTATCAGATTGTCTGGACGCCTGACTATATCCAGTGGGTTGCCGACGGCAACAACTTCCGCACTGTCCGCAGACAGGACACCTGGGACAGCGCAAGTGGCGTGTACAAGTACCCCGAGTCAGAGTCCTTTGTCAGCTTCTC
The DNA here is from genome assembly GCA_027595805.1 of Coemansia sp. Benny D160-2. NCBI lineage: Eukaryota > Fungi > Kickxellomycota > Kickxellomycetes > Kickxellales > Kickxellaceae > Coemansia > Coemansia sp. Benny D160-2. The sequence goes on along the minus strand of JANBOK010000254.1, from coordinate 10,358 downwards.
CGTCTGGGACGGTGGATCGGGCGAAAAGGGCACCGCCGACTGGGCTGGCGGCGCTATTAACTGGGGCGCCGCTCCGTTTGTCATGGCCGTAAAGTCTGTGAGCGTCAGCTGCCACTTTAAGGGCAACGAGACCACCTACACGCCACCTGCCGTCTAGCACCGTCGCACAGCGATTGAATATGCCAACCAACGTTTTTCCTAGCTTTCTATTTATTTACCACATTTTCGTTCTTCACTTTTAAATACCCTCAAAAAGATATAACAATTGCGGTTGTTGGTCAGAGACAATAGCCCATATATTCACTCATAATAATGATCTTGATCATCTTGATCAGCGTACCAAATTATTTAAAAAAAAACTATATGCATTTGATATGTAAAAAAGGATAAACCAATAAAGCTGCTGTCTTTCTTCTTCATCCTTGTCTTCTCTCTTGTTTCATTTCTAATAATATTTATTCATCTTTAGATTCAAATATTTTCCTTTCTCTCTATAATCATGACCACCCCTTCTGCTTTTCAGACCCTTCCACTACACATAGCCGAAAGGATCGCATGCTACTGCATTTATTCAAGACTGGAGCGGGGTGATATTCTGGGCTTGCAAAGAAAGCGAGAGCTTGTATGGTCCGTGCTCTACCGCGTTAACAGCTATTGGCGCGAGCTTGCTCTCAAGCACCTACTTAGTGAAGCTGATATTAACGTATTCATCGAGGATGGATCATGCAAGCAAGAGTATCCCCGCTTACCGGATGATATCAGCGTGTATAGGGATTACAACAGCTACGTTGGACGCATTAATGTGTATTCTGCATATGAATCATATTTACCAAATGAGGGCGATTTCAGACATTTTTCATTACCATGGCCAAAAGACCTTATTTTTCCTTTAGCACGTCACCTGTTTGTTGATATTTCTGAGGTTGATCCCCAAATGTGTGACAGGAACAGTGGCACCGAGAGAGAGATGTTTTGCCTTCTAGTTCAGCACATACTGATGGCAATGCCAAAACTTCAAAGAGTTACTCTCTCTGGCTTTACTTTTGAAAGACAAGAACTTGAGCTGTCATCTGATTATCCCTGGAAGGCGGATGGTTTGCTGTCCATAATATTCGAAACCTTAAAATTGTTTACTCTAACCAGGGAAAATCCAAGACTGCTGTCCGACAATATGCCCGCGCAAAATATCATGGGGCTTACACAAGTGGAGTACAAGCCAATGGACGGAAATGATGTTTTTGCCCACATTATCAGAAAGTCAGCATCCACTTTGGAATCGTTGCATTACATCGACTCTCTTTTGTCAACCGTCGAATATATTATTTTTGACGAAGAAGACGAGCCAGTTGTTTATTCAAGACTACGAAGGCTTGCATTTAATAATAGCGGAGAACTTACTCGAAGAAAAAATTTTAGAGTGAGCAAAAACGTAGCCTTGTTTCCGGCTTTGCAATTCCTTCAATGGGACTCAAAGTATATATTTGATGACGACGCGCTATTCCGAGGCAACAACAGCACCCTGGAGTATTTGGATATTAGAGCTAGCACCGGCTTGATAGACATATTACAGAGATACAAGACGTTTGATAATGGCAAGTACAGTCGACTGAGCCATGTATCTGTTCGCAACTTTAATAATGCTGGTGAAGCTGAAAATGATGCCTTATTTACAAAACTTGGAGCAAGCATCATCACTCCAGCAACGATCAGCTTATCGCTGTATAATGCAAGGACACACGACGTCAACAGGATCTTGGCAGAATCCCGGTACCTAGAGAACATTCAGATACTAGAATTTTCTGGACACGGTGGCACGGTACGTGAGCTTATTACGCTTATAAAGCTTTTGCCCGGCATGACAACGCTCAGGTGTTATCCTGGATGTATTGGTTTTGGGTCTAATAGCAAGCGGTTCAGCAAATTTATTAACGACATCTACAAAAACAGCTATCCAATAAGCCGCCGTTTTAGACGCTGGGAGTTTATAAAAGAATACGATGCGGATGTATACTCTCCAGCAGAAACAGCACTAGCATTCGCCATTCTATGTACCGACTTTACTTTGGCATACATTCCACCGACATACAAAAGCTTTTATGTGAGAGGGATCGAAGAGTTTATTGCAAGCGGACAGAACGACAGACATATTGGCAAGGTACGGCGTCTTTTCCGGATAACAGACCGGATATGACTGATAATATATAACCAATCCAGCAACATAATTTTTTTATTATCTGAGGATTTATTACTCTCCAAAAATCAGAGTGAATTGTAGTTCTAAAAGAGCAAACATAGTTGTTAGAAAGGGAAAGAAAGAAAGAAATTAAACACGCACACACATGTTGCGCTCAGTACTTGGCAGCCTCGGTCTGGTCAACACGCTTAAAGACATACTTGTTGGTCGCAGCGTCGTACTCGGCGCGTGCAAGCGGGTTGAGGTAGACAAGGGCCTCCTGCGCGTCCGTGTACGGCGGGGCGTCCTTGACTTGGACAAACGGATGGACGCCGGTGAGCGAGTTATGCCAGTAGCGGTACGACTTTGCCTCACGGGCCTTGACCTTGGCAGCATAGACAGCGAGCTGGTCGCGGGTCAGCGTGGCCAGCATAAAGTCGGGATGCAGCACAAGGATCTCGCCGCCAACCTGGCCGAAACCAAACGACTTGAGCAGACCGGCCTTGACACCGTCGGTCTGGATCGAGCGCGACGGATACATGATGTACTCGAACTGCTCGAGCTCAGCAGCAATGTTGTCGGCGTTGCGGTTGCCGGGGATGATACCGGTGCGCAGGATCTGCAGCACACCGTTGAGCATCCAGGCAGCCGCTGCGCCCTTCGGATGGCCGGTCAGCCACTTCTGGCACACGGCAGGACACGCGTTCCCGACAGTGCGGCCAAGATGCTTGAACTGGCGCTCCAGCACCTGCGACTCGTTCTTGTCGTTGGCCTTGGTGGACGTGCCGTGGAAAGATGCCACGCCGATGTCGTCGATGGTCAGACCCCAGACAGCCAGCGCACCACGCAGCGGCGCAATACGCGGGTCACGCCGCCAGAAGTCGTTGCCCCACGTGTCGATGGCCTCGCCCAGCTGTCTGCGCGCCTCCTTCTCGACGAACTCGGTGCGCTCGCGCACAAACGTATCAGAGTCGCATGGCAGCGCGGCTCCGGCCTCGGTCTCCTGGCGCAGAAGATCCAGCTCGCTCTGGCGCCAAGCGTCGATGGCAGTGCGACGCTGGTCCAGCTGGCGCTTGCGGTACGCAAAGTCCAGCAGCGGAGATGGCGCAGCACCAGGCACCTCGCGCGCCGACGTCAGAATACCCTGGCCAGGCGCAGGCACCGAGCGACCCTCCTTGTCGGTGGCGGTGCCGCACATGGCCAGCACACCATAGACAGGCACGCCGATCTCCAGCGCTGTGGCAGCCGACATCACAGTCATGACACCGGCGCCCTCGCCTTCCATGAATCCGCTGCGAGTGCTCGTGCACGGACGCGACATCTCGGCCGGGGTGCGACCACGCGCAAACTCTTCCACAGAGTTGCTGGTGGCCTTCATCTGCGCGAACTCGTACGAGCTGTCCTCCTGGAAGTAGTCGAAGCCACCGCACAGCATGATCTTGGCCTTGCCAGCCTGGATAGTGTCGATGGCCACATCAATCGACAGCACCGCCGTTGCACACGCACCAACGGTCGCCTTGATGGGGCCCGACGCCGACAGCATCAGCAGATTAACCCAGGCCGCCATCGTGTTGATGAAGGTCTCCTGCAGCACATCGTTCTGCACGTCCTTGTCAAAGTAGCGCTCGCGATACATCAGCTTGTTCGACATCAGGCCGCCCACGCCAGAGCCCATCGAGTTACCCACCTCGCTCACATGCACATAGCGATAGAACTCGTACGGATCGGTGATACCCGACCGCACAAGCGCCTCGACGGTTGCAACCAGCACAAAGCAAGTAATCGGATCGACCTGGTCGACAATCTCCTTTGGCACACCAAAGCGCTGGGCGTCCCATCCAGCCGGCCGCTGAGCAGCCACAAGACGGTCGAAACGAAGCGCCTTTGGCACCATCAGCGTGGCACCGCGCAGGAACCGCACCGCCCACTCTCCAGGCGCACGCTCCCACACGTCCACCTTGTCGCCATTGCGCCGCTTGAACGCTGCTGCCTCGTCAGCCGACGCCTCAAACGGCTCCATGTCGTGCTCGATCTGCAGCTCGCGCATCATCGGCTTGCGGTGCGGGTCGTATCCGTCCAGCAGCTCCGCCTCGATCAGGCGGATACCAGTGTGCTCCAGGATCTGCTTCTCGTACCGCGCCTTGATGTCCTTGTCATCCACTGGATCACCCGACGCTGCGTCAACCCATCCCGAGTACAGCTGCTTGTTCTTCAGTCTTCCGCTAAAGTGCTTGATGTAGCCCATGACCCACGCCAGCTCAATGCAGCCCTCCAGCGAGAACTCGCCGAATGCCTCCATCTCCCAACGCGTCTCGGCGTTACCAAACGGATTGACCTCACCATATCCGGTCACAACCACGACCTTGTCCAGGTTGACCATACCTTGCAGCTGACGCAGACTCTCCAGCTTCTCATACGAGCTGACCTCTGGGAACGGGAACCGGTGGTTGGCGCGCGGCTTGATGACCTTGCGCTTGTGCATGCTCTCGTTCTTCGCTCCAGCAACCGCCTTAAAGTCAAGCGACGAGTCTGCGGCAACTGCCTTCTTGATGTCGCTCGACTCGCGGATGCCAGCACGCAGCCGTGCCGTCGCGTCGTTGAGGTCGGCAATGAACTGGAACCCGCCGTTGAGGTCCGCCCACACCGGCTCCGACTGCGCCAGTGCGCTGATAGTCGGATGCATCAGACCCATGATGTTGAACGCCATCTCCTGCGTGGAGAATGTGCGCACACCAAGCTTCTCGATGCCCTCGGCAACAATGTTGTTGACATTCATCAGTCCTGTGCCGCGAGTCCAGCCAATAACAGTGCCCGTGACGGTCAGATACGCTGACCACGACTCCGAGTACCATCTGTTGAACAGCGTCTCCAGCGCAATCTTGCTCTCGCTGTACAGTCCGTCCGACCCAAACAGTCCGTGGTTGGGCGACAGCGGAAGAATCACCTGCGCCGGTCTTGTCTCGTACCCGCGCTGCGCCTTGTGCGTCTTGATCTCGCCAAGCAGACGCATCAGGTTGGTCATCATAATGCGATGCGCCAGCTCCGCCCGCGAGTCAATGTCCGTGATCTCGCGACCCTGCACTGGAATCGCAGCAAACGGAATCACGTAGTCCAGATCCCCACCGAGGTTCTCCGTGCGCGGCGAATCATCGTAGATGAACTCAACCAGGTTCTTCACGTCCTGCAGCGACCCTTGGTTAAACGGCACCACAATCAGCGACGCTCCACGCGATCCAAACTGCTGGTAGATGTTCTGGTAGTACAGCATGTTGTCCCGGTTGTACCGCGATGTCGTCACAACAACCTTTGCACCGCCAGACAGCAGACCCTTCAGCACCTCTGCGCCAATCGAGTCCTTGCCGCATCCGGTCATCAGAACATTCTTGTTCTCATAAGTCTGGCCGTTGTTGCACATCTCAGCCAACACATCCAGGTACATGCCAGTGAGCTTCGAGTTGAACTCCCACTCGCCCGTTGGTGCCTTGCGCTTCAGATGCAGGAACGGAATAGTCTCCTTTGGCGCTGCAACAGACTCTGCAGACGGCGCCGCCGCCGCCGCCTGTGGTGCTCCCTCTGGCGCCAGCGACATACGCGACCTGCTAAAGATACGGCGTGCGCCTGACTCCTCCATGATCTTAGGAGACATGCGCAGCGCACGCAGAACATCCGTGTACAGGCCTTGGATCGCCAGCTTGCTGTCCTTCTTCATCGCGTTCTGCTGCTTGATGATACGGTAGATCTTGGCAAGGTTCTGCTCGACCCGCTGGCGACTCGAGAACTTTGTCAGCTCGCCGCCAGCCTGCATCGTGCGCACATAGTCAAGAAGCTTGCGCTCCTCCGGCCGCTGCACCTCAGCGTAGTCGATATCGCCGTTGGCTGCAACCTTGGTCTGAGGACCTGTCGGGAACCCAACATCCTTGTACACAGGAGGATGGGTCAACGCAACCTCGCAGTTCTCATACAGCATCTGCGCGTACTCGCGCGCCAGCTTGTACGTCTCGCCCTTGGTCTCGTCGGTCTTGGCAATATGGTAAGCCATGTACTTCATCAGAGCGGGGTTAGCACGGTTCATCAGACGAATGCACTGCGAAGTGATCTCGCGATCCACCTCTGTTAGGCGACCAAACAGAATCTCGTAGTACAGGATAAGCGCGTCCTGACGAGCCCAGTTCCAGTACGAGTCAAAGTGGCGAGCCTTGCGCGCGTCAAACGATGGCTTGATTCCGCTGGCGTAGAACTCGCCATGCTCCTCCATCCACAGATCAACCTCGGTCTGAAGAAGCCCATTCTCAACCTTGGAAGCCTCAAACGACCGCTCGCCCTTGCGCAAATCAATACCCAGATACCGCGCAAGAACTTCAAGCTGCTGCGTAACCATGCGATTCTGCTCACGCTGCGCCTTGTCAAAGGCCTCGCTGTTGATAACAGCAACTGCTGCTCCACCTGCTCCGCCCGCAGCTCCAGCGCCACCGGACGAGTAGGTGATTCCTGCCTTCTTGGCGTACAGCTGCGCAATGGTGTCAAGCCATGCCTTGGCGTCAGCCTCGCTTCCCAGACGCGCGGCAGGCTCGTTGGTCAGTGCAACAAGCAGGAGACCGTCCTGGCGCTGAGGACCAAGCCCGTACTTGGTCTGCAGGTATCCGCGTGCAGCGGATTGGGCAAAGCCTCCAGGCATCTTGCCGCTGATCAGACGTGCAACCTGGCTGGACGAGTGCTTGCCAAGAGCGCCGTTGAACGACGTGATGCTCTCTGCAAGTTCGTTGAGCGGTGTCTCTTCAGACTTTTCAGGCACATCGTTGCCGAACTCCTTCTGCAGGTCACCAAGGATCTCGTTCTGCAGAGTGGACTTTCCGCCAACAAGCTCCTTAATCGACTTGGAGACTGGCACCTCGTCAAGCGACTTCTTGAGCTTCTGGCACACAATCGTATGGATGATGTCAATTACCTTGACTGGGACATCGTCGATAGCAGCACCGGATCCCGATGGGGCGGCAGCAGCCACTGGCGCAGCAGCCGCAGCAGCAACTGGTGCTGCGGGTGTTGGAGTAGCAGATGCCGCAGTAGGGGCCTCCTCGGCTTCAGCTCCAGCCTCGGGCTCTGGATCATGGTTGTAGTACAGCTCCTTCTCGTTCTTCGAGTAGCAGAGGGTCGAGCGGCGATGAGCAATAGCATCATCGTACGCCTCATACTTGAACTTGAGCGTCCGCTGCGCCATGCCGCAAAGTGTTGGGCTTGGACCAAACTCAATAAACCGCTCAATACCGTAGACCTTGAACAGCTGGTCCTGAGTCTCAATCCAGCGCACAGGCGACGCAAACTGGTAAGCAAGCAGCTCGATAAGCAACACGTGGGACAGACGCTGAACCTCAGCAGGGTCGCTGAGCATCGCCTCATCCCAGCTCTTCAGAGCGCGAGCAATGCGAGCAGATCCAGTCAGCTCATGAACATCCTCAAAGTACGTCTTGGTCACCTCGAAAGGCTTGGCCGTCAGGTTGGGAATGTACAGATGCTTGAGCAGACTGTAGTTCAGGTCATTAACACGCAGCTTCTTCAGCAAGAAGTTGCGGAATGGTCCAACACCCGACAAGAGGAAGCTCGAGTGGAACGGCACATCGATGCCCAACAGCGGAATAGTCGATTGACCACGCTCAAGATGGATGAATCCATCGCGCGTCTGCTTCTCGTCAGCCTTAACCAGCGCGCCATCAATGATCTTGCCCAGCTGCTCCTGGACGTCCTCCAGCGGCATCTCGGTGATCAGCTTGGAAACATCAATCTTCTGGCTGAAGATAAAGTTAAGCACGTTGGTCAGCGTGTCCAAAAGCCGCAGCTCTCCAGCAACCACGTACTGCCAGTTCTCAACGTTGTGGTTGACAATCTCAAGCAGTCCCTTTGCCTGGTGGCGGATCGAGCTGATGACAAACTCAAGCGCCTCTTGGCTGAAGCTCTTGCCAACACGTGCCGGGTTAACTGCCATCATGCTGTACTGCGACCGGTTAAGCGAGTCACGCTCGACTGCACGCTGCATCGTCATACCACGGTAGAAACCGACCTCGACAACTGCAGTGACTGCAAGGACCTCGCCAATAGCGCTAAGTGCACCGTACTCGCCAAGCGAGTGGCCTGCAAACGGCGCATTCTTCTGGATCAACGACTTGGCACGCATATCAGCATACGACGACAGTTCGAAGAGCATCAGCGCCGGCTGAGTGAACTGCGTGGCCTGCAGCAGACCGTTGGGCGACTTGAACGTGTAGAACGGAGAATCCTCAACAATATCGGGGAACAGGCGCAAAACCTTCGAGTTGCCTTCCGAATCCACAGTCTCGTAGGTCAGCGAGCAGTAGTTGTTGCGGATATTGGCGCCCTTATCGCCTCCAAAGTACACGGTGCGTTCCTTCGGGTTGTTGCGCACAATGTCAAGAATCGAGATACCGTAGGTATCAAGCATGTGCTTGTCGGCACGATCCCACAGCTGGCGTGCAACCTCGGACTGGGCATACAGCTCCATGCCCATGCCGGTCTCCTGCGAGCCCTGGCCAGTGAATGTGTAACCAGTAATCGGCTGCTCAACCTCGGCCATGCCCTCGAGCACCTTGTCGCCGTGCTGGTTAAAGGTGGTGACCTTGATCAGCTTGCGTCCGTCCTTCATACCAACGTGAAGCAGCTTGGTCTCCAGCTGGTCGTTGGGGAGAACCATGCCAACAAACTCAACCTCGTACGCCTTAACACGCTCGGGATGGTTGTCAGCAGCAAAGGTCTCGACAAACTTGCGCGAAGAAGCACTGGTCCACATGCCGTGGGTAATAGTGCCTGGCAGATCTGCGTAGTCGGCAAAGTAGGGGTTGGTGTGGATCGGGTTATGGTCGTTCGAAATGTTCGAGTACGCAGAGTTGGTACCAGGCGAATGCGTGATTGAGGAAAACTCGTTACCTCTGGGCATGACCGAGTAGCCGCCGTTCTCAAAGTAGTACGAATCCTCAATTGGCTGACCATGACGCTTGAGATACTCAACAACAGGGTTGCCGTAAGACTCGCCGCACTCGTACGACACGTCGGCAATATGCACGTACTCCTTGGTCGAAACCTGCATCATGACCTTGCCAGACGTCTTGATGTTCGAGTACACAGTGCGCGCCTTGAAGCGGTACTGCGACGACAGGCGGAACTCGAGGATGGCGCCTGGATGCAGCTCATGGCCAGACGCAGCCTCAAGGGGAACAAACCACTCCTTGGACTTGAGCACGGCAATGTCCTTGGTCGACTGCAGAGTAATGCGGGACGGCTGCTCATCGACGTTGCGGTAAGTGTTTGCAAAGTCGGAGAATGCGCCGCGGTAGAAGAACGACGTGGTGACTTCCACAATAGGCTTGCCATCGCGGTACACGTAGCCCTTGATGCGAGAGCGCTTGCCGGTCTCCTCATTGGTGACCTCGACAATCTTGGCCTTGCTCTCAACAACGTCGCCAGCACGCAGCGGCTCAGCCCCGTCCAGGATGCGGAATCCGTTGGACATGTGCACCAGATTCAGCACATCGCCATCAACAATCTTGGGCAGAATTGTCTTGCACGTCATTGGCCAGCAAGCGCGTCCGGCAAAGTCCATTGGTGCGTAGACAACGCCATCGGTGTGCTCAACGTAGCGGTCCGACTGGTTGCCAACAACAAGACAGAACTGGCGGATGTCCTCCTTGCAGATCTTCTCGTTATTGTGCACAAACTCAAACTCGGGGTCAGCAACGCTGATAACCGACTCGCCATCGCTGCTGTTCTCAAACCACACCTGGGCGTAGAAGCGCTTGATGCGCTCATTGCGGCCCTCCATCACCTCGTGGATAGGCGCAAACGGCATGCTGGCCTGGTACCGGAACAACAGCTCCAATGTGCAAACGGCACCGCGTGGCGACGAGTGCATGTTGAAGTGGATGACGCCGTCACTGTCAATCGCAAAGTCAAGCGCCTTGTATCCACTTTCATCGGTAATCTCAACACCCGTGGGGCGTCCGCTCGCGTCAAGCGCAACTTTCACAATCTGGCCGGCACGCGGACGGAGCACACGCTGGGTGATGTTGCTCTCGTACTTGTAGTTCTGCACAACAATCGGCGTAGTCAGGAACGCACGAAGCCAGGTCTGCTCGCTGCCAGCAAGCACTTCGAGCCACGCCTCAGTCTCAGGAAGCTGGGC
>JANBOK010000253.1:0-19164 GCA_027595805.1 Coemansia sp. Benny D160-2 | reverse complement strand
TTATACAGGCAGAAAAGAGCAAACTCCCCGATGTGCCCAAAATAGTGCTGGTGCGCCAGGTGCCGGTAGTCTCAAGCATCAATGCTGTATTAATGCTAGCATGATCTGTTACTAATCATTTAGCACTTTAAATGTAAATACTGGCAGTTTTATCAATATATTCTCTTATCCATTATTCAGACTTTGCAATCTGTATCTATGCGATATTACCAAAGGATTTTAGGATCCTTTACATACTGTTCATATGCATCTCTGTTGAAAAATGAAAGTTCAGTTTCGTGTCTTATGCCAACAAAGTCAAGCATGTCGTTGTCATTGTTTAGAAATTCTGTGTCCTCCTTATTGATAATAAGGTCCTGTGATTTATGACCAAACGCATGCGTGTATATCTTGAGCGTGTCAAATTTGGTGCTGCGAAAGGGTTTGAACTTTGGTTCCTCGTCGATGTCTACGCGTATGTCAATACAGATACCATGGCATTTGGAATAAGCATGTGGCTATTAATCAAATGTATCTTTCAGGTTTCTTATAGCACTTTATAAGGGCACATGTCTGAAACGACATTGTTTCATAATATACTTACGCTTTTGACACATGTCCTTTAGCTCGCCGACTGTTGTTACGGAGGGATCAACCTTGACTATAAGGTTCCTGCTAGTACGGTACTCAAAGCTTTTGATGATCCTGACTGTTATTGTAACCTGGCTGTCAGGACTTTCAGAACCGCCACGGTTCTCAGGGCTCTCTTGTTCCGGTTGCATAGTATGGTAGAGGACGTGCTTTGCGTGCTGCCTTTAAAATAATACAGCTGTTTTATTATGTCGATAAATTGCGCACAACCCCGGGAATCGAGTTGCTGAATAAAGCTAATTGACAAGAACAGACCTCTCCAATAGTGCTCGAAATGGCTTCAAAAAGATATAGCAGCTCTTGGGGAAGAAGGAAATGGTGGAAACCCAACAGCTATTGCTTTTCACCCATTTCACCCTCTTTTTCTTGGCTTGTCCTGATCCATTCTTTTGGTATGAGATTACAGAAACAAGCCGTTTAATCGCGCACTATGATCACTGTTTTTTTCCTTTGTTATCAGGTTGTTTTTTTTTTCAAATGTGGAAAAGTAGAAAAGCTAATCTGCTTAGCCGCCTGAAAGAGGCTTGATGGCTTTTTACCAACCACCTTTCTTCCTCGATTACTGGGAACCTATTACGGTACACTTCTTTTCCTTGTCACATCTATAATTTGACGAAGAGAAATACAGCAGAAATGTTTTCATATCGCGGATTGGTGGATAAGCTTTTAGTAGGCTTTGGGCGCGCATCTTCACTACAGCCATGCTATCGGTTCAGCACAACTTCGCTCTCGCTGAAAGCCAAACTTCCGCACCAGAAGATTCGGTATGTCCCCGACGTCAAGGAGCTAAAGCTAGAGCCATACACTCCAGAATCACGGCGCACCGGCGTAATTGCACGCAAAAAGGGAATGACTGCAATGTGGGATGAGTGGGGCGTACGGGTTCCTGTCACTGTGCTGCAGCTGGATCAGGTCAAGGTGGTCAGTCTGATCAAGACAAGCAACCCCTCATATGCTCGTATGCAAATAGGCTGCGGGGTCCGCAAAGAGAAGACCGTTACAAAGCCGCTACTTGGCCATTATAAGTCGCAAGGTGTAGAGCCCAAAGCAAAGCTGTTTGAGTTTCCAATAACCCCAAACGCAGCCCTGCCTGTTGGCACAGAAATCACGGCTGCTCATTTTGTTTCTGGGCAACTAGTCGATGTAACAGCACCCAGCCTTGGTAAGGGGTTCCAGGGCGTGATGAAGCGCTGGGGATTCGCGGGTGGCCGTGCTAGCCATGGCAACTCTCTTGCTCACCGCACGCCTGGCTCAACAGGCAACATTAATCCGGGGCGTGTTTATCCTGGAAAGAAGATGCCTGGGCGCATGGGCGGGAAAAACGTAACTGTGCTTCGTCTTCCAGTAATGAAGGTTGACACTGCTTTGAACTGTATCTGGGTCAAGGGATCGGTTCCGGGATACGACGGACAGTTCATCAAAGTGCGTGACTCTATCAAGCTTTCCAGACAGCGTCTTTTCCCTGAAGGCGTGGATGTGCCTTTTCCAACCTTTATTTCTGGACAAAGCCCTGTTCTTCCTAGGGAGACTGTTGCAAGGGTTGGTGGTCGTGACCCGCTGGTTCCTGCTTCCGACTAGACACGACGGCACGGCCAGCCACGGACATTAGCATTCTAGCTAGATTTCATTATATTTTAACGTGATAGCAGACATCCTCAATTTGGCTGTTGAGTTTTGCTTTGTTTCTGCAGCTGTGCAAATGAACTTTGCAATCAAGCAACTGCCGCTTTATTCTGTTAGCGACTCGGTTCGCCCGAAACCCATTTTTATTAGTAAACAAGCTTTGCGCTTGGTGGCTCGCTTTTCTCGAAGAATCTATATTTGAAAACAAATTCAGTTGTTCTTAATTACTTGCATACCACTCTTTTGTTTTCTTCTTGGTGCAAATCCTCATCTTTTCTCTTCCTCTTTTACTACACGTTTACATTCAATCCTAAAAGCTTAAACACGCTAGATAAGAGGATATGGCTGCTACTGCTACGGTTGTTCCATCTATGGCTGGCGGATCTTCCGAGCCAAAAAAACAGAATGACACATTCAATCAAAAGGACAAGCCTACGCAAGTTCGCCTGAGCAACATCACCGCGGCTAAAGGTAATCGTTTTAGCATTATTTTGTTAATGTGTTTCTGTGTATACGTGTCAGTCGAGGCTTGACCATGAGAGCTTCAGCTTTGTCCAGCTGCTGCTCCTGTGCCTTTACTGAAAACTTTGTCTATGACACCATTCTCTCTATCTCTATTACACGGACAGGTTCTGATTCGCAGGTTTTTTCTTTTGTAATTCAATTATATTTATACGCATGTAGCAGTTGCCGATGCTATACGCACGAGCCTTGGTCCGCGCGGAATGGATAAGATGATTGAAACAGGGAAAAAGGAGGTTGTGATCTCTAACGACGGCGCAACTATCCTCAAGCACATGTCTGTGCTTCATCCAGCAGCTCGTATGCTTGTTGATCTGTCCGCTGCGCAAGATGTTGAGGCAGGCGATGGGACCACTTCTGTTGTTGTGCTAGCCGGAAGTCTGCTTGTTGCCGCGGAGAAGCTGCTTAAGAAGGGAATCCACCCCACTCAGGTCGCCGAAGGGTTTCAACATGCTGCTATTGAGGCTGTCAAGATTCTGGAGGATATATCTGTTCCCATTGATCTTGGTGATCGCGAATTTCTGCTGAAGAGTGCCACCACCTCATTGAGCTCAAAGGTTGTGTCACAATACTCGAGCGTCCTTGCACCGATTGTTGTTGACTCTGTTCTTCGTATTGTCAACACGGCGGTTGATACAAACGTTGATCTCAATGACATTCGCGTCGTAAAGAAGATTGGCGGGACTATCGACGACGCAGAGCTCATTCCAGGGCTTGTACTTAACCAAACTGCAATTACCTCTGCAGGTGGACCTTCGCGGGTTGAAAAGGCCAAGATTGGTCTTATTCAGTTCCAGCTTTCACCTCCGAAGCCTGATATGGACAACCAGGTTGTCGTCAACGATTACCGCCAAATGGATCGCATCCTGAAGGAGGAGCGCACGTATCTTCTTAACCTTGTCAAGAAGATCAAGAAGGCAGGATGCAATGTTTTGCTTATCCAAAAGTCCATTCTGCGTGATGCGGTGAACAGTCTCTCACTGCATTTTTTGGCAAAGCTAAAGATCATGGCCATCAAGGAGGTTGAGCGCGACGAGATTGAGTTTATATGCAAGGCTACAGGCTGCAAGCCGATTGCAGACATTGACTCATTTACCGAGGATAAGCTTGGCACAGCCGATCTTGTTGAGGAAGTGAATACCAACGGATCGCGTATTGTTCAAGTCAGCGGCATTAAGAATGCAGGTAAAACCGCATCGATCATTCTTCGTGGAGCAAATCAGTATGTTCTCGATGAAGCCGACCGTTCTATTCACGATGCACTTTGCGTCATCCGCTGCCTTGTGAAGAAGCGCGCTCTTGTTGTTGGAGGCGGTGCTCCAGAGATCGAGATTTCACAGCGTTTGTCTGCGATGGCCAAGGCTCAGTCGGGCTTTCAGGCTATTTGCTTCCAAGCGTTCGCCGAAGCTGTAGAAGTTATTCCTACAACGCTTGCCGAGAACTCTGGCTTGAGTCCTATATCCATTGTAACTGAACTGCGCAACCGCCATGCTAACGGCGAAAAGTCTGTGGGAATCAACGTGCGAAAGGGTATTATCTCGGATATGCTCAAGGAAAATGTCATTCAGCCGCTTCTTGTTTCGACCAGCGCAATTGAGCTTTCAACAGAGACTGTTCGTATGCTAATGAAGATTGACGATATTCTTGCATCTCGTTAAAAAATCTCTTCTTTGATCTGTCCTAGTCATTGCACATGTTGTGTCTTTTTTCTGCTACTCAACAGACAAACATGGGATAAAAATTTCTTTTTATATTTCAATTGTTTTCTTGAAGAAGAACTATTCAAGCAACAGCAGCTCTTATCTTGTCGTGCAATACCTAGGAGATGTCGTTTATTGGCAGTTGCGATATGTTCGAAAGACGACGTCTAGTCCACTGTCTTGAGGACACGTTGTTTTGATCAGTGTCGGGGATTTGACTGTAGGATACTGGATCCTTGGATCGTAGAGCTGATAGATTTCTGTCCGAATTTTCATTCAATACAAAAATTTTTTGAGTGGGACTGGTTCCAGAAATATCCGCAAGGTCTGACAGGGCTGAGTGTGTGTCTTTTGCGTTTAAAGCGCTGGCCATGTCTTTGTTGTCATTGACAGGCGTCTGGAAAGCCTTAGACAAAATGGCGCTGATCCACCCAAACGTACCACCAATAATTGCCCCAGCAACTGTGGTTGCAATTGCAAAGGCAAGAAGAGGGAGAAGCCAGAGGAACAAAGTCAATATGGTCTTGAATGGCTTTTCCAAAAACAGCAGATAAATAAAGACGGCAGGCTTGTATATCAACACACGCACAATCCAGTAGCTGAGCAGCCACAGAGGAACTGCAACGTATGAAAAGAAACCAACAGCAATGGTCTTCCCTAATTGAAAAGGCGTAGATAGCAAGGACCATCTTCTCGCCTTGTCCAGAGATGGAAAAGGAATCAGGACCTTATCCATCGTGTTGGATGTGGTATCAGAGCATACGGAGCGTTCAGTGACCAAAGCGCCGGTTGGCGGTGTTGGTGTCCTCCAAGGCTGGTCAATAAATAATATCTGCGTCACAGTCGTAACAATGATCTGGTCTTTTTGCAGACGCTCTGGACGTGCCTGTGTCTCTTTGATGTTGTTATGGTTATTCTCGACATGTTCAAAGGCAACGCCACCTTCGTACAGCAGGACGGGGTTATTGTCGATACTGCAAACATGTTGTTGTCGACATTCCGCATTAGAATAGACTTCATCGCTTTTAATTGCCTGGGTTGTTGCTATATATACCGCCAGAACACCAGACATGTAGAGTAGCCGCATGTTTGTGTCTGGTTAATGCTCAACCCGCTCACGCCACTCTTAATAAAGACGCTATTCTGTGTGTAAAACAAAGAAAACAAGTAACTACTGACTACACATTTCTGAACACTTTAATATGTGAATAGCTCAGGCAAGCACAGGTCTCTGATTGACTTTGTGGAGATGTAATAAACATTTGACAAAGCTTGGTTATGGCGCAGCGCCACGCATTGTTCGTTTTATCTGACTAAGCGACAGGTGGAAACACCACCCCTCTCGCTTCGTCCTCGTAGAATAGAACGTTTGGAACCTTTATGTATACATAGTCCCGATAGAGCCCGTCCACCTTCATTGTTATAAAGCACTTGAGATCGAAGGTGCTTTGACACCAAGCATGGCGCAGCGGATGCGATTCAGGAACACGCTGCTCAAACGCTTTGCGCACAATTCCCCACCCACTACCCTGATAATGAAGGTTTAGAGCGCGCACCAGGCGATGCAATTGGCACTGAACGAGAGTATGGTAGGCAAGGTCATAGACCTCATACATTGAATGGGCATCGGTGCATGAGTCTGGAAGCATATCAATGTAGACGCCAGTTGATTCCCTCAAGGTGTCTCTGTGGATCTTAACACCGCCAAAATCACGCACAATAAATCCGTGAATCTCACCCGACTCTGCGTCAACACGAACCAAGCTGTTCTGAGGATGCGCTTCAAAAGCAAAACCATGGTCCATTATTGGTGGCAGGAATGCGTCAAACAGCTTTTCGGTGTAATTCTGCAGAAAGCTACGACGCTTTTCTTGAGTATCCAGCTTCCACTGCTGAACAACTGTGCTGGTACCATCATCTGTAAAGCTCGTCAATGCGGCAGCCACAATGGCACGCTGTCCGCGCAAGCGGCATATGTGGTCCGGATCTTCACGGATTACGCAGGACAGATATTTGGCGATATCAAAGTCGGGGTCGTTTGAGACCACACTTGCCGGCTCTCCAGCAATAAGCAACGGCTCACCTGGGCCCATTCTACGCAGAATGTCGGGTATGGCGTGTGTTATACGCGGGCCAATGTATGTGGACCAAGGCGTGATTGTACGCAGGGCCGATGATACTTTGATCCCAAGAGGCAACTTTATATCAAAGCCAAGTGGCTCGAGAACATTCGGGCAGACGGTTCTGAGAGACGCCTGGGCCTCGGCCGGAACGGTAAACGGAAGCCGGCGCGCGTAGGCAAACATTTCCAAGACCGCAGGCATATGGAATGGGTGGACCGGGAGTACTAGTTCGGTTACACGGTTGATATGATCAAGGATGTACCCGCTATGCTGCTCGTTCTTGACGTCCAGCTCTGCATTGCTATAGAGTGCATCCAGAAGCTCCTCAAAGCGCCCCTCAATCTTTACTTTGCTACGGGGAACGGCAACAAAGGCAAGCTTCAGATGAAAGTAATCCGTGTCTGTAGCTATGGGCTTGAGCGGCGGAACAGCATACCTTGCGCGATGCATCGGATGGGTGGCATGGCCCTCGACAATGCTTTGTTCCCATTCAATTGCCGTGGATTCAGCAATGCTTGGCATCTGGCGTCTGTTCATGTAAGTATATATTTGATTTGCAACGGAGCTGGCAAGCTCGCAACCAATACCTCTCACAACTTTGTCATCATACGAGTTCCATTCGCCAACAAGCGCCATAATCTGGTCAGGCTCTAGCACTGGAGATGGGGCGGAGCTGTCACCATGTAGTATCCACTGGTAAGCGCCAATGTCCTCTGGGTCCAGAAACTTGACACCAAGCACATTTGGAGACACATGGCTGCATGCATGCTTAGCAACCACTGGTTTGTGGCACATCTGGGAAACAATGAAGCGGTGCATATGGTTGTCTGGAGTAAGACCACGTGGGAGAACAAGAAGATAGCTTGTCCCAGACAGGCCACGGTCGACATAATAAGACTCGACAATGTGCTCGTTCACCAAGCACGTAAGAAGACGAGAAACGGTTGCAAACAAGGCCCGCTGAGCATATCCGGCAGATGTTGTTGGAAGAGAAAAGAAGCAGCTTGAGGTTGAGTCGGCAAGTGCCTCTAGAGCGCTGTTCTCGTCAGCATGGTCACGTCTCTGTCCGTCTCGCTGTGGCTGCGTCAGCGAAAGTGGGGTTGGTTGTGCGTGAATGCCCATGGTAAACGGTGCAAAACTTGGAGGAAGCAATATAATAGTTTTCAAAATAAAATCCAAAATGGAAAGCTCCGTATAGTAGCCGTAATGCGTTGAGTTCGAAGGGGTATTCAAGATATCTGACAAAATGTAGAGACAAAAGAAGCAAACGACGTTTGGGGGCGGAGAGAGAAGGAGAGTGAGCGAGGTACATGTAGCATTTATACCGCCAGCGCAATGTCTTGAATGCTATTGATTCTTATCTCTTTCTTGGTCTGGTGGGCTCACCATGATGCAGCCTTGATAAACAGCTGCTGTGCATTTTGGCCTCCGCCTTGGCATGCCCTTCTTCGAAAGATGCAATAAAGGCAAGGTCGACAGTTGTGGATCATGTTCGGACTTGCCGGTATTGTGGACGAGAGAGAAGGACGGTAACCCATTACCGATTCATTTATTTCTATTTGTGCACTCCTTTGACAGCTCCCAACAATGTCTCGGTATTTCCTTCCAGGAGATGAGAGAGGGAGCATGACAAATAATCCACAGTTCAACGTTTAGCAGCTTGTGCTGTTTAGTTTCTCGTTATTTTCTGTTTAAGGACCCTCGAAACAAAATTGCCTGTGCAGAGCGGTGAAAACGGATTCAAGCCAGAGCATCTGTGATTATATGGAATAAGCGAATCTAATTAATTGCCGTTCTAGCCTCGTGGTTTCTAATCCGCTTGAAAGGCTTCTTGATTCCCACCTTGTCCAACAAAGAAAGTGTCTGTCTTTGAGAACTTTCTTTTCTTTTCTTTTCTTTTCTTTTCTTTTCTTTCTATAAATTTGCTTTTTGTTTTATTTCCGCATAAGCTTGTTGTTGCTGTTGTTGTTATTGTTTTGCCCATATTTGCCTTTTGCTTGCTCATGGGTTTATTCATACCAAGCTTTTTCGGATTCTCTGGAACAACAAAGTAGTTAATAGCTCTAGACTCGTTTTCGCTGTGACATAGTGCTTGCTATTTTGCAAGACCGTCATGCCAGTTTATTGACTACACCATTATTTCTTTCTTTGGCTCCCCCTATTTCCTTTACAAAACATAACGAGAATGGCTGGCTCCACTCAAAACGACAACATGCAGACTGTACCACAAGAGCCACGCCCGCGCTCTGCCAGCGAAGCACTGATAGACGAACAAGAGCATGCTTCCGAAGAGAACTCGCAGGTGGCAACTGGTACTATTCTGTCGTCGTCGATAAACCTGGCTAATACAATACTTGGGTCTGGTATGCTAAGCATGCCAAATGCAATGGCCGCTTTAGGGCTTGTTCTCGGCTCTGCTGTAATAGTATTTTCTGCGTGTGCATCGGGGATGGGTCTCTATCTTCTCTCGCGCTGTGCGCGCCGCACCTCGGGTCGGGACGCTTCATTTTTTGCGGTTTCGAAGCTTACCTATCCTAGCGCAGCAGCTTTTTTTGATGCTGCTATTGCTATAAAATGTTTTGGTGTCTCCATTTCATATCTGATTATTTTTGGCGATTTGATGCCTGAGATTATAGATGGCTTTGGAATTGGGACCAGAGTGCTTGCTTCTCGCCAATTCTGGATAACATTCGCTATAGTTTCTCTAGTTCCTCTTGCCTTTCAGAGACGCCTTGACGCGCTGAAATACACAAGCGCTGCTGCGCTTCTGGCGGTGGCATATTTGTTTGTCATTGTAGCAATGTTTTACTTTAATCCGTTGCGGGAACCGCTGCCCAAAGGTGACATTATTCTTTTTAGATGGTCTAAAGACTTTTTCACGCATCTGCCGGTCTTTGTCTTTGCCTTTACCTGTCACCAGAACATATTTTCTGTCTATAACGAGCTGCGCGAAAACAGCTCTAAGCAAGTCAATGGTGTAATTTCGCTTAGCATCGGCAGTGCCTGTGCTATCTACCAGTGGATTGCCATTCTTGGATACTTGACATTTGGTAGCAAGGTTGCGCCTAATCTACTTACAATGTATGGCAATAGCATGGTTGTTACATTGTGTCGACTATCTGTTGCTATTCTTGTTTTGTTTTCGTATCCGCTTCAGTGCCATCCGGCACGAAATTGCCTCGACAAGGTGTTTTCGAGCATTGCTCGTGCATGGGCAAAGGAACCAGAGTTCGAGGCTGTTCCGAATGATATCGGCAGTGCCGCGCTGGACACTCCTGCAAACGATGCTGCAATCTCAATGCCAGTAGTACACGTCATGTCGCCAACAAAGCACATAGCAATTACGACGGGTCTTATGCTTCTGTCCTATATCGTGTCAATGAGCGTTACCAGCCTGGACCTTGTCTTGTCGTTTGTTGGCTCGACAGGGTCCACTTGCATCTCGTTTATTCTCCCAGGAATTTTCTACTACAAGATGCATCTTCACTCTCGATGGACCCGCATGAAGATAGTCTCCGTTGTACTTGTTTTGTATGGCGTGTTTGTCCTAGTTTTTTGCCTTGGAGCAAATATCCAGCGCGTGATTGATGGCGATTTTTAAGTAGATAATTTCCGATCACCAAAGAAATCAGAGATCAAATAGAAACAATTTGAGCAATGAAACGCGTTCTCAAAAAACAACTCACGTTAATCACTTTTCTTTCCACTGTTTTTTAGGATTTATACTTTTCTTTTGCTCTCTACTCCAGAATTAACTAACCTTACACCCCAAACCACATTGCTCTTTTTTATCATTATTTACTGATTCAGCAGCAGATAGCTTGTGTTGCTTTTCGATAGCTAAAAATGTCTCAAATTGACCCAAATAAACTCAAGGTTGCGGAATTGCGTACGGAGTTAGCAGCTAGAAATCTCGCGACCGGAGGGCTAAAAAAAGATTTAGTCAAGCGTCTAGAGGACGCTCTTGCGGGCATTGACCTTGGCACGCATGCTGCTGTCAATGAAGGCGACGATATTGACCTTTTACCAGCCGACGAGCAAGTAGAAGCAGCCGCAATCGCAGATTCGGATAAAGAGACCGAGGATAAGGTCGGTGCAGCCGAGAATACTGATGATAAAACAGGGTCCAGCGAGATGGCTGGAGGCTATGCAAGAGATGATTTCACAATGGAAGTAGAAGAGCCTTCGCCGATAGCGGCTGATGACAATGGAAGTAAAAGGAAGATATCAGATATTGGAGACACGAGGGGCGAGGCCCAGGATATTGCAATGGACACAGAAAAGGCTGCAATTAACGTGTCATTAGATTTGTCTGGAGAAAACAAAAAAGCTTCATTTGAAAATCACCCAGTGGCTGATGCGCTATTCATTAAGAACTTGGAACGCCCTTTAACGGTGTTTAGGATAAAGGAACTGCTTGCAAAGTTTGGAGCTGTTGAGGACATTTGGCTAAACTCGATAAAAACCCGGGGATATGCAAGCTTTGCTACTAAGGCCGATTCGGAAGCGGCATTTAATGGAATAAACGGGACGCGTTTTCCGCCGGAGCATGGCAAGGTTCTCGAGTGCGGATTTATCACAAAGGAGCGTATGAAGCAGTTAATTTTGGATGAAGAACGCATGGGCGATTCGGTGCGTGACAATGATCTTGTGGCAGTCCAGAGCGACGACACCAACTGTGGCATCTCCCTTGTAAACAATAAGCTCAAGGATGGGAGTTCTGCCAAAAGACGTCGTGGGGACAACAGGCCAGATGATAGAGGAATCAGCAAAGGTAAACAGGCGACGAGTCCTACCAACAAATCAGCCGCAATAACTGCTGTCTCCAACGCGGCCACGGCAGCCGCTGATGACACAAAGCAGCTAGCTGAAAGCAAGAGATCCAATGGAAACGATGCATCTGACTCGATCGCAACTTCAGAAAACATTTTGGTTTTGGATCCAATCGAGGCTGACGCGCTGACACGTAAGACCAAAGCAAAACCATCCATTCTCTACCGACCACTCACCGATGAAGAAGTTGCTGCCAAAAAGGCTGTTTGAAGATCAGTTGGCAGGTTCTCGGGATTCCATATGCTCTATTTTGCGAAAGAGCCTGTGTTTGAATAAAATGATATTTGCGGCAAGCGGGATAGTGCTGCGTTTGGACTTTTGAGTGGATCAAAAGGAGAGAAAAGCACGATGCTAATTTTTTTACTTACGCAACAAGTTCTAGAAAACATACCCGCAAGGATTAGGGTATTAATCATTCCCACTTTACCGCTTTATCCCCAATTTTGGCGCAAGCGTGTCAATTGCCAAGACTTCTCTCTTTCACTTTTTTTCCACCGTCGTTTTTATGTAATTCCATCATACCTTTCAAGGAGATCCTCTTAATCTTGTTCAAAAAAGAATTCCCTTTCTTTTCTGGAACTCGTTACAAATAAGCAGTAGCTCTTTCTAACCCTACTATCAAATCTTCTCTAACCCCTCCAATATCGGAGTTAACTAATGTCACGCAATCCATTCGACGACAACAGCGATGGCGACCCATTTGAAGATGACCCATTTGGGGATTCGCGCGTGTCTTCAGCCCTCAAGGAAGGAAATTCAAATCAGCGGCTTGCTGATGACACACGGGATGCAATTCCACTTCATTCTGTACGCCGTAGTGATGATGCAGGAGGTTTTCTTTCCAATGTTGGGTTCAGCGGGGGTAGGGGCGGGTCCTATAAGCCCCTCGATGTTGATGTCGACGTTAACACAGGACATTCTGGCGGATTGTCTAAAACAGACAGCTACTCGATAGACAGTCGCGAAGCAGAGCTAAGGCGAAGAGAGGAGGCGCTGGAAGCCCGAGAACGTGAGCTCCATACACGCGAAGTTAATGTGAACAATATGGCCAACGGCACTCGGCCGCCGCTCAACTTTCCGCCGCTCTATCCGATCATGTACCACAACATTGATCTTGAGGTGCCGATTGGCGATAGACGCACCGTGCGCACCATCTTCTATATGTGGCTTGCTTTGGAGGCGATACTTGTGTTCAACTGTGTGGCATGTCTAGTTGTGATGATATCCAATGCATCTGATGTGTCCAACTCTGGCGCCATGTTTGGGTCGAGCTTTGTTTACTTGTTCACCATTACTCTCGGAAGCTTCTTTTTATGGTATCGCCCGGTATACAATGCCTACATGAAGGACTCGAGTATGTTCTTCTATCTATTTTTTGTATTCAATGGGTTCCACATCCTGTTTGATGCATATATGGCTGTGGGTGTCCCGAGCGCCGGATCTGCTGGCATGATCATTATGCTTCAGTGTTTGTCAAGCGACAAAACGGCTGGTGCTGCGCTGAGTGGAATTACGTTTTCGCTTTGGGTCCTCCACTTTCTGGGATCGTCGTTTATGTATCTCAAGGTGCGTCGCCATTATAAGGCGCGTGGCCACACATTTACAGAAGCCAAGCAGCAGGCGTACATGGGCTTTGCACAGAGCGGCGCTGGACAAGCCGCGGTTAGCTCTGCAACGAATGCTTATATTCGCTCAAACACTGGGAACTTTGTATAGGAGGACTTCACGACAAAAGTGAAGCAGCAATGGTGTTTTGTAACATTTTCAATAAAGTTTCATTTGCGATCGTTACTTTTCATGTTTCTTCATATGTAGAAAGTGCCAATGTAGAAAAGCGTACTTATTAACTGAAAACAATGTCCCAGTCGTTGCTAATACGGACAGCAGGATCCCGAACGATACACTCGCGACCAAAATCTGATCCGTGGCACTCGAGCTCAATCTCACGGGTCATGTCGTTTTCTGAGACTATAGCCTTGCCAAGTGGGCTACGCAGTCCAACAATAACCAGGCGCTCAACACGCACATTCTTCATCTTCTCCAAAAATGCGGCCTGTGCTGGCCCATCTTCTGTTTGAGGCGATGCACGCGAAGTAAGCCTCGAGTCGACAAACGAGAGCTCGCGCTCAATGAAAGCCCCATCTTTGTAGTCGAAGGATTCGCCGTCATCCACATACAGCTCCCCAGCTGCCGTTCCATTGCGTCCCATATAGATGTAGAGAGTGAATGGGTCATACTTCATAAGAGAAGATGACCTGCGCTGTCTCTCGCGGGTAGGGATTATTGAGCCGCCACGCGCAAACACAAGAGTGTGCTCCAGATCAACGACAAACTGCCGCTTTAAAGGTGCAGCATACAGCAGGTGAGTGTGGATGTCATACCAATTCTCTTGCAGAGGGAACGAGACATCCAACGGCTTGCTCATGTCAGCGTCCATGGCGGGAACAACCATAATGGAGGGACCAACCATAAACACACTCTGCTCTGCAAACAGCTCCTTTTCCGCTGGGAACTCTGTCCACATCGGACGCACAATTGGCATCCCTGTTAGACTTGCGATGCGAAATAGTGTGTACCAATAGGGGAGCATGCGGTAGCGCTCCTTGACTGCCTCACGAACTATTGACAGATATGGCTCGCCTAACACCCATGGCTCGCGACGTTTCGTGTCTATATGGGCGTGCGCTCGGAAAAATGGATGCCAAATGCCGAGCTGATACCAACGAACCAAGAGTTCCTTTTCTGGGTTTCCAAAAAAGCCGCCAATGTCAGCACCAGCAAAGTGCATTCCAGCAATATTATTGCTTAGAGCCATTGGGATCGATGCACGCAGATGCTCCCAGTTAGCAGTGTTGTCGCCAGTCCAAATTGCGCCATAGCGTTGCGAGCCAGCATAGTACGCACGTGAGAGAATAAAGGGGCGCTTGCTGGGCGATTCGCGTGTGCAGAGGCCGTCGTAGGTTGCTCTGTGATACATCATTCCATAAATGTTGTGCAGATCGCGGTGCTCCCAGCCTCCGTAGTGTTTGACATCTTTCCCCATTGTGATTTCGGGCCCGTTGAATATGGACGGCTCGTTCATGTCATTCCATATAAACAGATCCGATGTTGAACCGTTGAACTTTTCCAAATGATACTGCTTTCCAGTCCACTCCATAGCTCCGGGCTTCAGGTAATCAACCCAGTTGGATTCTCCTGGCCAGCACCATCCCTGGAAGTTGCCGCTTTCGTCCTTGTTCTTGATAAAGTATCCATGCTCGTCGCCCTCCTTCCACACGCGATATGCGGAATCATGTTTAACGTGGGGATCTATCACCGTGACTAGCTTATGACCGTCGTACGAAAGCTGCTTTTGCATGGAAATCGGATCGGGGAATTTGCTAGAATCCCATGTAAAGTAACGCTTGCCGTCAGTATACTCGATATCAAGCCATATCGAGTCATAAGGAATATCGTGCTCGTGCATATTTTTGCTCACCGTCAAAACATCGTCCTGGTCGATATAATTCCAGCGGCATTGGTGGTAGCCGAGAGAAAAGTCACGGGGTAGGCGGGTGGGTTCAACAAGCGCAGAATACTGCTTATACAGCTCAGTAACAGACTTTCCTGGCAAAAGAAACAGATCCAGTACTCCTGATTCACTAATCCAATGGGTGTTGACAGCTTGTTCCTTATCAGACCCACTTGCCAGGCGCAAAAGGTTGCTGAAAACATTGCTTTTGTCACGCGTGACATCCACCCATGTTTCAGCTGCATTCAGCCAGAAAACGCCGACGGTAGATTCAGGGTTATGCGCCGTCATAAAGGGGATGGATCCATAAAGGGCCATTGGGTTGTCAGGCTCGTACTCAAAAACATCCAGATTCCACAATCGGTAAGGCTCGTTGTATCCTTCCTTTTCATCGCGGGTTGTCTTTAGCGAGAGAGATGCCGAATGCTCGGGTATGCCATATACGTGCTCAAACCCGTTAAAGCGTATGTCCATACCGAATGACTCGGGACCACGGGGCTTAGAATCTGTCCATGAATGGAATGTCTCTTCCCATCCGCCATCAACATCGCCTTGCTCGTCAGCACCAGGCTTGGGGCGTAGATGCTCAAATTGAAAGAACCCCTTATGGTTGAGCTCGATAACCGATTTGTTATCGTGCAGATAGGACAGTGACCAGGGGTTTTCGACTATCCGGACGCCAAATCCTGAAGAGTCTTCGTTGGTATATCGAACCACGTGCACCACTGTCCCATCCACACGCTCATAGGTATGTTCGATATCCTTGACAGACGCATACTCGAATGCTCTCCCTTCGTCGCGAAGAACATGCTTTTGTGTCTCGTCAAAGCGGGGCAGCAGAGGCGTCTCCTCCTGCATGCGCAGCCGAATTACACCGTTGGCCATAAAGATCACCTCAAGCGTAAGTGGAACCTGGTCGACATTGTGCATCACCGTAGCCACAAGCGTATGGCCGTCAAGACGCACAGTGTTGTTGGCAATCAGGTAGGGCGATGCAGAGTGCAGTACAGGGCTTTCCTTGGTTGCATCAACCTTGGCTTGCGACTGGGATGACTGAACCATTGCATCGGCAAACGAGCGATGGCGCCTACAAAAGGCAGCTTGTTCGCATGTCTTGAAATCACCTCGCTTAACAGCAAGAGCTCCCTGAATTAGCAACGAAGCTGACAGGCCGATGTAAAACAGGGCGGAGCTGCGTGTGCGAAAGGGCGAATTGAGCTTCATCTTGCGCGTATTTGCCTATTTTATCTACTCCTACTAGATGGGGGGTTTTTTTTGGCCAAACAAGGCGATTGAGCAGAAGCCGGCAATGGTAGGAAATAAAGGATAAACAAGCCTGGCCAATGTGGCAGATACGGAGAGAAAGAAGAAGTGTTTTGTTGTGTTTTGCTTTGCTTTGCTTTCTGCCCTAATACTGTTTATCAAATCAGAAGATTCTAAAGTCAGTAAAGTGCAATGGTATTGGGGTGATTTGATTTGTTGGTTTGGATCTGTCATTTTGGGGAGAAATTGATGAAAAATCCAATGATCCCAATGATGACAAATTGGTGGGAAAACATTCACTGCTATATTTTGAAAAATACGGCTAAGCCTTTTTCTTTTCTTTGGCGTTTTTCAAATGATATTTACACTTTGCCACTATTACCTTTACAAAGCTATCAATCGTCTTTTAGAAATTAAACTGCAAAATGTTCAAAATCGAAGAAGGACAAGCTGTTTTACTGGTTGCTCGAACCAATACCAATACAGACAACCTTGACACGCTCCAGAAGCTGCGCAGCACGCTGTTGACACAGGTGGGGTCTGCAGGCAGAGTTGACTTTGAGCAGGTTGACCGCATTGACGAAGGCGCAGTGAGGCTTGAAAGTGCAAAATACGACATTGTTCTTGTCAGCCCAGTCGAGCCACGGGTGGTAGAGCATAGCAACCGGGTTCTGGAGTCCATTCTTTTGGCGCTAAAACCAAAGGGAAAGCTGATTATTCAGGAGCTTGCCTTGGATCCAGGCAGTGTGCTTCAAACATCGCCAGTGACCCGCACCAAAGACGACATCGTTCAGCAACTGAAGTTTTCCGGCTTTGTTGAGACGGAGGTTAATTCCACGGAATTGGTTTCCGCAAATGAGCTACATTATCTTGCAGAGACACAGTGGAAACTTGGCGAGCCCAGTCTGTTTGTGTCACAGGCAGATGGACACTTGTGGACTGCAACCATATCTGCAATGAAGCCGTCGTATGATGTAGGTGCGGCAACAGCGCTGTCGTTTGGCAAAAAGACAAAGAAGGGCCAGAACAACATCAACAGCACTTCTGCCAATACAGAGAAGAAACGAGTGTGGATGCTTAACGTGGAATCGGACGATGAAACGGAGATCGTGGACCAAGACGGGCTGCTGGAAGATGAGGATCTGATCAAGCCCAGTGCTGAGGCACTTGCCCGGCCTGAAGGAGTCAAGACAAGACGGAGGGCCTGCAAGAACTGCACATGTGGGCTTGCAGATGGCGGCGAGTTTGATGAAAGCGTCGCATGCAAACCAGAAGACAGCAGACCCAAGAAGCCGAAGAAGCCTGTGGATGTTGTCAACCTCAAGTCCTCGTGTGGGAACTGTGGCCTCGGCGATGCGTTCAGATGCGGACAATGTCCGTTTATCGGTCTGCCCGCCTTTGAGCCCGGCGAAAAGGTTACACTTGGCGGAAACATGCTTCGCGATGACCTTTTGATGTAAGCTAACGCCTCTTTGCTCTTCAGAGTGGGGGTTTTAAATTTTATATTTCAATAAAGTATGCAGCAAATCCACACCATTGTTATTATGACAGCCAGGAAATAGTCCACATAGAAATATGGCCTGTTTGCACGCAATTGAACAGAGCTTGGCCGGGCACTAGAATAAAGCTATGCTTGGGAGCGAGAGGATCGAAGGATGCCAGCTAACCCGTTCGGCTGATCCAATCGGCATGTTGGTTTTCTTTACCAGCTATGGTATTGGATATATTTTGACTCAAGAACCAACTTTATATCGCACCCCTTGGCCGTCGAGTTCTTCTCAACATGGATCTTCATGTCCGGGGCACTTACCGCACCATCGCCCAACTTCTCAGTCACCACTGAACGGATGGCGGGCTTGTAGAGCTCAAGCGCCTCTTGGAACGGATAAACAATCGGGTCTGTTGTGTGTGAGATTGTTGTCTCGCGCAAAGGTGGGCCAGAAATCCGAAAGTCTTCTTCCAGGGTTTCTGCAGAGAGATTAAGAAGGTCTGCAAGTAGCTGGATATCCTTGAGAGAGGGAGCGGCACGACCGTAGAACAGGGCGGCGGTCCATATCTCGTCGTGTGAGATATGCCCGGCAATCTGGGCAAACCTACAATGTCTCAAGTCAAGCAGGTGTTGATATTGGCTTGGTAAATACCAACGACGTAGAAGTGCGCCTATTTTCTTCTTTTTCGGCTAAAGTCGAATTTCAAGCAATTTGGAAACGCCCATAAAGCACAAGCAGTGCTCTAATACCTACGTTAGTTTTTGACGCGTCTTCTCGTGAAGCAGCTTGGTGCATGCAAGCGGCAGGGACTCGGGATCGTTCATTATAATAAAATCTGTCCGCGATAATATATTTGGATGTTTTTTTGTTGTATTTTGCTGGCTGGGAAAAGAAGAATAAAAATGCACTGCTTTTGTATCTTTTTTGAATGTCCCAAAGCACTTGTTTATTTTTAGATTTTCATCATGCATGGGGTGCCTTTTTCCCTCCTCAAGGCATTTTGAGAGGATCTTTTTTTTTTTTTGCAATTGCAAAACGCATTTTTCCTCACTGTAAAATCTTTTTATACTCTTTCCCTTACTGTTTTTCTGTCTACTGTCTTCTTTTTTATTTTAGGCTTGAACAGCCTTTAGCGCCAGATATAGTTTGTCAATTAGACTCGCAGGCAAAAAGAAAGGCACTCGTTTTTTCTTTCCGTGCATATCCACACGCCTTTCGTTGGCACATAAGCAAGCAAGTGTGAGCTGAATACATTTTTCTGAAAGTACACAATGCGGGGTGTTACATTGTACCGGTTTATTGCTGTGGCGCTGATTGCAGTGCTTTGTCTGGCCATTCCGTCGCTTGCTCAAAACGGTAGGTATCTTGTGTTGAGGGTTCCTCTTGCTATTCAGAGCAAAACTAGATTGTGCAGTAGCCTCCGTGAGTTTGCTCTGGGAGCTGTGCATTTACCGCTGCTGCTGCTGCTG
>JANBOK010000252.1:0-19167 GCA_027595805.1 Coemansia sp. Benny D160-2 | reverse complement strand
CAAATGCTGGCGATGGACTGTTTGCTGTCCGCGACTTGCCTGCAGGCGTGCCCCTGGGCTTTTACTTTGGCGTTCCAATGACGGAGGACGAGTTTGACTCGCTGAAGGAAAAGATTGGAATGGCTTCGCATTACTCAATAATGTACCGCAGAACAGTTTTGGATGCGACTGACGACAGTGGAATGCCGTTTGGGGATCCAGAGGGCCGTTTGTACTGTCCATTCCATTTTATGAACGAAGCACGATCCGAGCAAGAAAATGGCGACCAGAAATCCAACATTGTGTTTCTTGAGGGCATCAAAGTGAACCAGGTAATTTGCCTGACGTTGAGGGACATCGCTAAAGGCGAAGAGATCTTTGTCTCCTATGGCGATGAGGTTGATAGATCCCACTGGGGCAGTGTGTCCAGCGATAATCCCGACGGCAGCGTCCGAGACGACGTATTTGGTTCTGAAGCCGGCGAAAACAAACAGAATAATGTTCCAACCGTTCCTATACATAGGGCCGGTGCCATTCGCGCTGCTCCGTCGGCCTCTGTTGTTGCTGAAGCATGCTCGGGCAATGGCCATATGTTTCCTTGTACCGATGATGAAAAAGCGGCTGTTTCTCACAAGGGCTTTTCAAGACGGTTGCAAACGCTGCTGATGCCCGTTGACAATGTGGCGACTGATGAAGCGATCGCTGATCCGGTTTCTAATGTTTCGAAGAGCCCTGTTCTTGCTTCCAAGGATAATTCGCAATTTGAAATGAATGACGAAAACTAGCAGTATTCACCTGTATTTATTTTGACTTTTTTGTTTTATTTAACAATTCCCAGAAGAATGGCATTCTTTTGGCTCCACAAATAACTGTTTTACAACCCAATTACTTGTCAATCAAGTTTAGCGACTCCATAAGCGCACCGTATACCTAAGGGCGTGGCAAACAGTATTACAAACACAACAGTTGTAGAAATCTGGTGGCCACATTAGTATCTGGTGTTCGTATTCAGTAGCAATTCGATTCAGCTGCAAGTTTGCAAACAAGCCATTTATATTTACCATCTTGATCTTTGCGCGGATCTCGTTTGCCTCTTCCGTATGTTTGTCGGCGAGCCTAGTAAATAACATAACAAACAGAATAAATGTTAGCTGGGTGCATTCATGGTTGCTGTGCGTGTCTGGAATAAGAAATAAAACATATATGTTTTTCACGTCAGCACAGTTTGCAACATATCTGACCGATTGAGCGCAACAAGCAAGTACTTACTTTTCCATATGTTTGACCTTTTCGTCTATAAACGTGTCGGCCTCCTTAAGCGTCATTTGAAGATGGAACCCAAATCCAACGTTAACATATATATACGACGTATCTGGGACAAAGGCCTTTACAAAGAAATCAGATCCCAGGTCGATCTTTGTTTCTAGCTCCTCAAGCTCGTGGGTGCGGATTGTATCAATGTGTGTTTTGAGCTTCAAGTATTCGGACATCCGGGTGTATATGGTGTCTCGAAGCTCTAGTACCTTCTTCAAGTCCGGCTCAAGCTTTTCGTTGATAAAGTCGCTGTATTTCTGGACTGCGGACTGTATCTCGGGTGGGTACTTTGAAAAGTCGACCTGTGGTGGCTTGACTACGTCCATTGCTCCTTTTGCCTTATAAAAATGTACGTGCGTAGAACAGAAAAAAAGTAGAACCGCAAGTAAATGTATAGCGCAAATAGCTACTGTGTGAAATCTATGAGGAAATGGGTGATGAAATCATTCATGGCAATGGCGCGCCAAGAAAATAATCAAGGAAAAAAGAGTTGCCCTAAAAACAGCAACCATGCCTTTTTATGGGGAATGTGTGATATGCAAGAGTTACTTGTATTCATCCCAACATTTTATTGCTAAAGCCGCAGCCTAAAATGTAAAGAGCAATAGCTGTTTTTCTGCACTAGTAGTTCATAATACAATTACTACGCATTTCAGAACAAAGGATCAAATATGCACTTTTTAATGACAGTATTGATTCTGGAAAAAAAGTTGTCGCATTTCTGCTGTTTTAATAATATAAAAGCATTTTTTATCTAACACATCAAAACCTTTGGACGAATAGATAATATTCGATATTAAGTAAAAGTATAAAAATTATGAAACACATCTTGTGTGCAGTTGCCGCAATTCTCTGGACACCGTCTGCTCTTGGAGACTACGCTGATAGCTGCAATAGACTGTATTGGAAGCCAAGACTAGTGGGAACATACTTGGTTGACTCTGAGCATATGCCGCAGCATCATCCATTCGGCCAGAAACTGTCCTTTTTTGAAGTGCTTCCCGAACCTAGACGTATTCTAGGGCCACACACTCCTGTGGTTGAAAAGATAGTCAATCCAAGCCGGATAACCGTGATGGTCGATTCCAGTCATATGGTGACTGACGTGGACTGCTTCTAGCATTTGTCACCTGAATTTACAACATCCTCTGGTAAAAAAAATTACAATTTCAAGATTCTAGATGGGTCTTTGCTCAATTCTTTTATTGGATTTATGTTATAGATGAACGAGAACACGCATGCAACAAGATATTTGAAAATAAAAAATTAGATAATCCTAAAAACCCATACCATTCTACCACTGTCTTATCAGACTCACTCAAGCACAGAGTTACAGTGAAAATGGATAGTCTGCTAGAATGTCAACACTACTAGTATTCTTTTTTCCATTGCTTGTACTTTCTTGTAATGTCTTATCAACCAGCCGCTTTGTGTACTTTCTGTAACATATGAATATATAAAAGGGATTATTAACAACCGTTTAGCCAGTAGCCCAGTATTTTTTTACTCTGTTAAGAAAAGATCATGAGTGCGTCAAAAGACCTGCCGATACAGGGACAGCAATATGGAAGATGGGCGGTTGTTACAGCTGCGGTTGTCGTTGCAGTGGCAGCAACAACAGGAACATCGCTGTATCTTGGCGCGCGATATCTGAAGGCAGATCACGAGAAAACGATGTCCATCCGCAATGCTAAGCTGAGATACCGAAGCCTGTTAGCCGAGCTTTCCGAGTGCAAAGGAATCA
Source organism: Coemansia sp. Benny D160-2 (assembly GCA_027595805.1). Classification (NCBI taxonomy): domain Eukaryota; kingdom Fungi; phylum Kickxellomycota; class Kickxellomycetes; order Kickxellales; family Kickxellaceae; genus Coemansia; species Coemansia sp. Benny D160-2. Next base: position 16,130 of record JANBOK010000252.1, on the reverse strand, counting down.
TTGACTATATGGACAAAGAGTCGATTCCGCGTGCTAGGCAGCTGTCAGAGAAGGCTTGTGCGCTGATCGAGCAATACAAAGGGGATGAGAACGAACCCGATGTCGATTCATTGAAGGAAATGCGGCAGCAAATAGAACCCATTGAGCGCGAGCTTGTAGGAATCAACGAGCAGATTCTGAGGCTCATGGAGAGAATTGACGGCGTTGCGCCAGCACACGTTCTGGATGCTGCAAAGCTAGACCCGTGGACTGAGCTAGATCCAAAGCTCAAAGAACGGGTTGTTAAAAAGGGGCTTGGTACAGTGCTCGAGCTGGCTGGTGATATTCGCGCAATAAGAAAGGGTCTGATACAGAAAGCAGAGCGGCGAGCGAAAACGGTGGATGCGTTGAAATCAAAAATTAAACTGTAGAATCTGTGTTTTATTGTTTATGTGCAACAAATTGTAACCAGGTCACTCTTTGTGGGTATAGTAAAGCTCATGTTACAGAATCTACTGAAATAAACTGACAGAATAGCTTAACAAAAATAAAAAAGATCCTAGAACCCGTGCAAGTAGTATGAATCGTATGACAATTCCTCTGGCGTGTCCGAGATTATTGAAAAGCTTTCCAAGGATCCGATGCCGTTGAACATGTAGCTTCTAATCATTCTGTACGCCATGTCCTTTGGAGCATAGGTCAGGATTCGTACGGCTATATGCTTCAGCTTTGGTGGAAGGCTGCTGTTTTGTTCTGTGAAAAGAGAGTCCAAATGCGACGTCGAAAATAAATCCAAGTTATTAAAGCGCTCAGCTCTAAAGTCAATTCTATGCACCTTCAGACGATTGAGATTGGGCATGGTCGATATCAACTTTAAAAAGTTCTCAATGCTAATAGGGGGCTCAATGTCCAGCGACGTCACTGCTGGCCAGCTTATATTTCCGATAACTTTGGATGATAGGCGTTTGACTATGCGTATCTCGATATATTCAGGCGTCTTGGGAATCCTGCAAATGTCGTTGATTAGCCCAATATGATCAACTTCAGGCGATACGCAACATGTGGAGTATTTTGAAAACACAGCCTTCAGCTCCGCGCTTGGCCTGACATTGTAAAAGTTTGAACAGATTGAGCCTCTCTTTGTCAACGATATTCTGCTAACAGTATCCATAAAATTGATTTTTGACATAATCGAGAGCAGATATGGATAGAACCCAAAGGTTATTTGTTTGACCCGAGGAGCATGTATTCTCAAGTTTGCTAGCCCTAAGCCGTGTCTAGCAATATCAATGGCGGCATCTTCGCTTTCCATGCCCAACTCTAGATATTTCAATTGCTCAAAATTAACCGACTCTGCCGGCCCGTCCTTGTCCGTGAATATGCTCCAATCGAACGTTGGGTTTATGCCATACATGTCGACTACTTTTAGCGATTTGGAATGTATCGGAGCTGACAGCAGCTTCTCACCAATTGGATCCTGGATAGCAAGGCTTGTCAACTTCTCCGAAAATTCTGCATTATGCGGTACAACAATGCTACCTGCCTTGATCTTGTTCAATTGAGGGCTGAGAAGCCTCACTAGCTCTTGTCGAAAAGCGGTAATCAGTCGTGAGGTGCTATACTGTCGAGATATAAAGCCATCTAGGTTCGGAAATGTATTGACAAGTCTCTTGGCCGCCGCCTTGGTCTTTGCCAGCTCATCATTGTACTGGTCACTGGCCTGCATCTCATAGCTAACAGGTAGCATATGTACCTGTATCCGCCGGATTTTCAAACACAAGGCCTTGTTGTCACTCAGACGATTAAGCATAAGCTGCATGCCTCTGCTAATAATGGTGCAATGCACCATGTCCAGGTATAGCTCGCTCACATACTTCTCGTATCCCTTGGGTAGAATGTCCAGATCCGAAATCACATCTGCAGATAGAACCGAGCCGGGCGACAGAGTGCGACGAGCAAAAAACCCCCCTTCTCCCTCGTCGTCGCCATTCAAGTAGGAGCTAGGGTGTCCAGGAAAATAATACACGTATACCCATTTGTATGCCATGGGCAACGTAAGAGCCCTCCATTGCCTGCACACCGACAGTATACGCAAGCTGTCCTGTCTTGTAAAGTAAGGGCTGGTAGTGACGCTTACCACGGGTCGGATGATCTGCTGTAAGATCTCGGAAGGAAGTTCGTTGATATGCATTCTGCCAGCTCCCCCAAAAAAAAAGAATGAAATATACAAAATGAAAATATGAAAAAAAATTGAAAAGGGAGTTAATAGAGAAGAGATTAGAACACGCACTGCCAAATAACACAAACGGTTAACGCACCGAGTACTCCTCCATTAAATTTTTTATATTTTTACTGTATAAAAGGGGACTATTTGGGCTCCTTTCTAGTAGTCTTCTTTATGGCCCTTTGTTTTGATACCAGAATGCCCATCTTGCGCATTATACATTGAAAAGAATGTAGAGGACTGTGTTAACTTGGCGAAAATAGCTTTGGATTCTGATTATTTTCTTTTGTGCACACATTTATAGAATGCGTCTATCTATAAAAATTAAATTATATAGACATTTTCATAAATGGCAAACACCACAGCAACATGTGAATATGTGGATATATGTGTGGGGTTTTTTATTGCTAGCAAATGTAGTTATGTGCATGCAATTGTTCAGGTCTGTGCGAATAGAAAACAAACAGGCAGATTAGGGTCTTGCGATGTGTTTTATCAAACTATTGTTGCTCTCAAGTAAGAGATAAGAGACGCGGCACGGGAAGAAGTGGTGATGACGGTTGCTTGTTTGCTTCCAAGCAGAGTATAAAAGAAGATCGTACTGGATGTCTCTCTTGTTGCTGTCGACATTCTCCATCATCATCCCATCCATTCTTTTTTCTTTATTCCAGGAACGCTTAACGTAGTTATTTGTCTACTTTTACTATTATTATTATTTTTCAAATTCTGCCTTCTTTGATAACCACCAAATATGAACAAGATGTCTCTCCCTACGCTTCCCTTTGACGAAAGGCAAATATACGTTAACGGAAGGTGGGTCGCGCCAGTAGGACAAGAGAGCGCTAATGTCGAGAACCCCGACACCGCCAGCGTCATTGCCACCGTCTCCGAATGCTGTGCTGAGGATGTGGACCAGGCAGTCAAGGCAGCATACGCCGCCTTCCACGATGGCCCATGGATTAACGAGTATTCAGGGGCGCAGCGTCGAGATGCCATGCTTGCCCTGGCGGACGAAATCGAACGGCATCGTGACGTGATTGAGCTGATTGAAAGCTTCAATGTAGGAAAGCCAATCGGCGACATGCCCGGCGAGCTTGATGATACGCTTGATCTGTTCCGTCATTTTGCAGGTTACGCAGACAAGGTGCAAGGAAGACACATCGCAGCGCAGACTAATCCTACGCGTGAGATGTACACTGTCAAGGTGCCAGTTGGCGTTGTTGGTTTTATTAACGCCTTCAACTACCCCATCTCTCTGCTTGCCTGGAAGGTTGCGCCGGCGCTGGCTGCTGGCTGCACCATCGTCTTCAAGCCAGGCCCCCAGACGCCGCTGACTACGCTGTACTTTGCCTACTTGATGGACAAGACGGGCAAGTTCCCGCCAGGCGTCTTCAATGTTGTGCTTGGCGGTGCTGCGGTTGGTCAGGCTCTGGTTGAACACGATCTGGTAGATAAGGTTGGCTTTACCGGATCTGTGGCAACAGGAAAACATGTGGTCCGCTCAACAGCGTCTACAAAGTTCATCCGTTCTGCCTCTGTGGAGCTGGGCGGCAAGAGTCCAGGCGTTGTAATGCCCGACGTGGATCTGGAGAAAACCGCCAAGCTGGTTGTCAGCGGCTGCATGAGCAACGCAGGCATGAACTGCAATGCGCTGACACGCTTGTGGGTGCATCGGTCAATATACGACAAGTTCATTCCTCTTCTGAAGACTGCTGCCGAGTCGCTGGTGCTCGGTACCCCGCAGAACGGAGACACCCAGATGGGCCCGCTGATTGACGAGAATCAGTACAAGCGCGTGCTCGAGTACATTCGTATTGGCAAGGAGGAGGACAGCGCCGAGGTGCTTACCGGCGGAGGTCCAGCGCTTGGTCGCGGATACTGGGTGAAGCCTACGGTGTTCACCATGACCAATCCAAAGGCACGTGTTGCCACCGAGGAGATCTTTGGTCCCGTTCTTTCCGTCCTGGAGCCGTTTGACGACATTGACGATGTCATTGAGATAGAGCGCAGAAGCGATTACGCGCTCGCTGCCGGTATATTCACGCAAGACCACTCCAGCATTGCAAAGTTTACGCGCAAGATGCGCTGCGGCACCATCTGGGTCAATAGCTACAACGATGTGTACTCGTATTTGCCGTTTGGCGGATTCCGCAACTCTGGCTTTGGGCGTGAGCTGGGCTACGAGTCGTTTGACGGGTACCTGGCGACAAAGACCATCATTGATAATATCGCATGCTAGAATTCTTTTCCTAGGGTATCTTGTATTGGTTGTGCCAGCAGTTGTGCGGCATAGCATGGCTGTGAGGAAAAAACTGCTGGCAATGTGCGCTTTGCGTGTGTGCGTGTGGAAAAACGGCACAGCTTTGAATAGTTCTCTTTGCCATTTGTTTGTATTTCCATTGTATAAGGGGCGGTTTTGGATGTCGATACACAGAGGCAACAGGACATCTGTGCCTTTTATGGAGAAGGAAAGAAATGGCGCTGTGCTTTGCGCTCTGTAAAAAGACCTAAGCAGACCTCGATCCAGGGTTTGTTCCAGCGTCTCTTTGCACATCCAAAGCAAAGCCGAGCTTTCTCCCCTTCTGCCAGGACAAAATGAGGCGAACAGCAGGGAGGAAAGATGGGGGAAAATCATTCTCCCCCCGTTTCTATGCATGCAACATTTCTCTTTGGCTGTGTTTCCATTGTGCCATTCTTTTTTATTCTCTCTCCGCAACACTCCCACATCCTTCTTTTTTCCCCTCCCCTTTTTTCTTTCACTTATTCAAAGTTGTATTTTCCTTTTTTTTTAGTTCTTTATTGTTGTTGGCAGAGGTAATTTTGCTTACCATCAGTACTCTTTTTACAATATTGTCCAAGCGAACGAGAGGCAAGAATGAGCTGGAAGGGGTTTAAGAAGGCGCTTGAGCGCATGCCTCATCAGATACAGAGCAAGATTAGCCGCACTGTGACGACTGTTGATTCGGATTATGAGGACCTGAAAGCGCAGTTTGTCGAAATGGAAAAGTCGACCAAGGACCTGTTCAGACACGCAGCAGAGTTCCGCGACAGCATCCGCAACATGCTTATATACCAGAGCGCGTATTTGGAGCAGGTCCTGGCGGTGTACAAGCCCATCAGCACGGACCCAGAGAGCATCAGCCAGCCCGTAGGCAGCTACGTGGACGAGGGCGCGTCGCAGGAGCTGCTGCGTGTGGCCGAGGAGTTCCATAGACGCATGGTTGCTATCAAGGCAAATGTCGAGCCGCAGCTTGCGCGCATGGACATCTCTGTCGTTGGGCCGATCCAGGAGATGCTTGCAATGATGCGCAATGTGCACAAGGTGATGGATAAGCGCGACCACAAGCTTATTGACTACGACAGGTACAGGGTAGCGGTAGAGAAGGCCGAGGCAAAGGAGGGGTCCGAGGGCCAGCGTCGTCTTCCGGAGGAAAGGGCCTTCCAGAAGAACGGTGTCCAGTACCAGGAGGCCTCGCGCCAGTACAACTACTACAACGACATGCTCAAGGCACAGCTCAAGCAGCTGCTGGATATGCGCCAGGCCTTCATTGACCCCATATTCCTAAAGTTCTTCCGTATGCAGCACACTCTGTACACCAACCTGTTTAGAGAGTTTTCTGACGCTGCCAGGAACTGCCCGGCCTTTGACCTGGGCACGCCTGTGCTTGTTGGCTGGCAACGCAAGTGGGGTGTTGCAGAGCAGCATCTGTCCAAGCTGGACCTGTGGGGTCACGGGTACATGGAGGTTACTCCGCTTACTATTGAAGATCAGAACAAGAGCAAGTTTGGTTCAGTCATGAACACTTTCCGCAAGAAGGACAAGCCTGCGGGTCCAACACAAGCGTCGTCTGTCTTTAAGCACAATAGTCCTGGAATCAACGCGTCTCCGCTTCCGCCGCCACAGCAGCAGCAGCAGCAGCAGCCCCCGTCTGTTGGTTCTACCAACCCGTATGGCTCTGCTGGCTCCACCAACACCTATGGCTCTGCTGGCTCTACCAATCCATATGGGTCTGCGGGATCTGCCAATCCGTACGGCTCTGCTGGGCCGTCCTCAGCACAGAACAGAAGCGCCCAGAGCCCATCAGTGGGTGCGGGCGGTGCTCTGCCTGGTGCCGACACCAAGAATCCGTATGGCTCGTACAACCAGCAGCCGGCCTCGCAGCAGCAGCAGCAGTTCCCGATGCCCTACCAGGGCGCATCGCAGACCAAAGCACCGGTGTCCGGCGAGCCCGGCTCTTCTTCAACAGCAGCGCCGCCGTCGTACCACGCCTCCGCTGGCGCACCATCGGGACCACCCAAGCCGCTCTCTCCGCGCCCGCCCGAGAAAGGAAGGCCAGCTGTGCAGTATGTGACTGCGATCTACGACTACGCAGGGCAGGCAGACGGCGACCTTGTGTTCAAGGAGGGCGATAGGATCGAGCTTGTTGAGCGCACCGAGTCAAAGGACAACTGGTGGACCGGGCGACTGAATGGCGTTGAGGGGATCTTCCCCGGTACCTACGTAACCGACCCAGAGTAAACAGATCCATCCAATGCGCTGCGCTGTTCTGTTTTGTCCATTATACTTTTCTAACCCTTTTTTTACTGTATGCGCAACTTTGTAAGCTTTTTTTATGACTGAAGAATGACAAATGCTTGCTGTTTGAAGACAATGTTTTTGCGCTGCTTTGTTAACGAGTCAAGCAAAAGGTTCCAGAGCAGGAAGATGCGATGATGACCGATGAGGCGGATTGCTCTCAGCTGGAACCAGTTCCATCGATCAATCGGCATGCGATCGTGTGCAAAATAATAACGTCGGAATACCCAACCATTGCGTCACTGTGATGCCCTCCCTCTATTGTCCATTCTTTTCTGTCTACGCATTTAATAAAAAACTATTACATGCGCTGTGTTTGGCCGAAGGCATCTATCGCGCATTAGCAAATTTTGACGGAATAGGCGTCACACTTATTATTCCGAAAAAGCAGGGAGGATGAGAGGCGGAAAGATATTCGTTTGTAAAAAGTCTCGGTCCAAACAAGATGCTATAAACAGTAAATTTCTGAAAAACAGTGTTCTTTCCATTTTTCTCTTCTTTTTGTATTCATTTATTTATTTTCCGACACACTTTTATAATAACTAAAGTATATATTATTAGCAACCTGTATTTCTGGATTATCCACTTGCTCTGTAGTATTTTATTTTTGCAGATCGTGCTATAATGATCGGAATATTGCGTATGTGGACGGCGCTTGCCGAGAGACAGCCCATTCTGACTCTGACCGTAACCAACGGCACGCTGGGCGGAGTAGGCGATCTGCTGGCACAGCTGATCGAAAAGCGGAACAGCAAGGGCAGTAGCAGGTTCCGGTGGGACTACAAGCGGACGCTGCGGTTTGTCAGCTGGGGCGCACTCTGTGCACCGCTATTCCACAAATGGTACCTGTTCCTAAACAAGCAGTTTCCGCTCCCGCAGCAGCTGCAGTTGCAGAGCAATGGGAAGCGTGCGTTTGTAACTGCCGTCGCCCAGCGGGTGGCCACCGACCAGTGCATCTATGCGCCGATGGGCATTGCTGGGTTCTTTATCGCCATGAACTACATGGAGGGGAAGGACTGGGCCTCTGCTAAAGCCCGACTGAGCAGCTACTTCTGGCCCACGCTGGCTGCCAACTACGCTGTCTGGCCCGCAGTCCAGGCTGTCAACTTTGGCTTTGTCCCGACGATCTACCGCGTTCCGTTCAGTAGCATTGTTAGCATATTCTGGAACGCCTTTATCTCTTGGGCGAATGCCCAGTCCGCTACCGCTGTGGATGTGCCGGTGGAGACTCCGCACACGAAAATTACTCCTCGCCAAGCAGAGAGAATAGACTCAAAGGTCTGAAAAAAACGTCTGTCGTTCCTGGGTTGTAAACTGATGCAGTCAAATAGAAATGGAACCCTCTTGTTTATTATCAATATTACTTCCATTGTTTTTTGGCGTTGCGAAAATGTAATCTAAAAGTGCCAGCTTCGAGGCGTCGTAACTTGGATCCGATCCACAATGAGATCTTGAAATACTTCAACCATGCATCACGTGATTAAAACATAATATTTATGACCTTGTCATATTGTAAAGTGAGCAACACTTGGTATTTAGAAATCGTCACAATAAACGCATGCTAATAACGAACTGCAGACACGCTTTTGCATATTTTATCTCCTGCTCTCTGCTATTATTTTCCAGCAAACCAGTATTGTGGCATTCTGCGCTGTTTATGGAATAGTCTTTGCCAAACGTGGGCACGGATAATTTTATATGGAACGGTTGCGAGGCGAGTACCAGGAGGGCTACGGCATGGGTGCCGAGAGCACGGGTAACGCAGGAAGCGGAAGAGATGCAGGAACGGACGATGCGATTGACGGGCCGGTGGTATTCAGCTGCTCAAAGTGCCGCACAATCCTAGGCGACACATTTGCGTACGTGGCATCGATTCCCGAACGCAACTACTTTGGGCTCCAGGCGGTTCCGGAGAGCGTGGTGTGCAGCACGAAATGCAAAACATCGACGGAGCGGGGCGAGGAGGGCAGCACGTACCACGAGCTGAGTTGCGGCGAGTGCCACCAGACAGTTGGGCGCAAGTACCTGACTACCACGCAGGACATCGATCTCATCCGGGGCGCGTATGCGCTGGATATCCAGAGGGTCATCACGTATGAGCTGGGCAAGTGCCTGGGGAACAAGCCGGCTAGCGCGGATGTTCCGCCGCCAGAGTTCTACACGTCTGTTGCGTTTCGCGATGACCTGGGCATGGTGAAGAATAACGTCACAGCAATTGCTGCAAAGCTGCAGAAGCTCGAGCAGGTTATCATGCGGCTGCCTCAGGCGAGCACGAGCCCTCGGTCGGCTCCTCCGCCGGGTGGCAGAAAGCGCTCCTCGGCTCATGGGCTTAATCCAGAAATCTACCACATTGACCCGCCCAAACGGTTCACAAGGTAGTAATGTATTTTTGTCTTCTCTTTCCTCTTTTTGTATCTTTGGTGCCGACCGCATTGACGTAAGAAACCTCCCTCCTACACCACTCGTTTCTATTCTGCAGGCAGCAACACAGGTTCCTGGTTTGTTTTGTGGAGAGCAAGCATTTCAGGACGAGGCAGTCCGAAACCCACGTCAATCGGCTTGGTGATGGCGATGATTGGCATGCACTGTGTGGGCCGGTGGGGTGGTACTTGAAAGAGGCCTGCTTTTTCTTTTTGCTTTGGCTTTCTCTGTTTTCAATGCATTATTTCTTCTTCTTTATTTGAGCTACTTGTTCCATAAAACCGAATTCCTATAGCCTTTTCGTCGTTTACCCTTCAGCATAGAGCATACCATTGACCATTACACCTTGCATTAGTATCACAGGAAACAGCAGAATAAACGCAAACCAGCCAACACACACACAAAGACCAGCTCATTGCCATTTCTTTTTCCTTTGCTGGCGATGAGAGTGAGCATGAGGTATTATCTGAGAAACCCAAAGACCAAAGTAATCAACCCGCCGAGTCTGCTACCGTCGTCGCTTCAGAATGACACAGAGGTGTACGGCAGAGTCAGCAAGATGTGCATGCTGCGCGAGGGAATGAGGGAGAAATTAAAGGCACAGAGCAAGACAGAGGACCTGAGCCGCATAGGAGCGGTTATCTCGGCCATCGAGGGATACTTGAGCGAGCTGCACTGGTACATTTCGCTGTACGAAAGCAAACGGGAGATGTTTAGGGACAGTAGTCGTGGCGTGGAGTTCATCTGGAAGAGTGCGATTGTCAGTAGGCTGTACGATGCGGTCAACCTCACACGGCCGCGGTTTGGGCTTAGAGGAGGCAACGCGGGAGACAGCGACGGCGGCAATAGCGGCGGCGGCAGCAACGGCGGCAACGGCGGTGGGGCGGCAGCGGCTGGCGGGGCGGGTGGCGGAAGCGCGGCATCAAGGATCCTGGGAGGCCGGTCGTTCAAGCAGCGGCGCACGCAGTCTACATCAATCTACGTGGAGCTTGGATTCACACTGCTGTCGCTTGCGGTGGCAAAGTCGATGAATGCGTACTCGAAGGTGTCGTCGCTGGACACCGAGATCGAGTGCGAGACGATCAACGCCATGACGCCAGGCGCGTCGATGGTGCTGGAGGACGAGGGCGAGCAGGGCGTTGAGGCGCTCAAGCGCGCATCGATAGAGCTGCGCGAGGCCGCCGGCGTGTTTCAGTACATCATGGACCATGTTCTGCCGCAGATCAGCGGCATCCGTCTGGGCGTCCCGGATCTGACTCCGGACATCCAGTACATGCTGCAGATGCTCTCGCTTGCGGACTCCGACCGCTTGTCTGTGCGCGTGTGGCTGCGCACCGACAAGAACCAGCGCAAGACGCCCAACATCCCAGCCAACCTCCTTCTCGGCATCCAGGAGCGCTATCTGAACGCGAGCTCGCTGGTGCGCACACTGCAGAGCGGCGAGTTCCGCAGCGTGTCGTCCGATATCCAGAACTACATGCGCGATGGCCAGCAGCTCATTCTTGCACAGGCGATGATATACCTGGCGCAGGTGCAGAGCGACAACCAAAAGTACGGAAACGCCGTTGGCTTCATGCGCGATGCGCGGGAGATTCTGGCAGGACTCAAGAAGCGCAACCAGTCGGTCCACGCTAGAACCGCCGAAATGCTGCTGCGTGGCCCGATCGACCCGCTCTACAGCCTCTACAGACGCAACAACGACACCATTGGCTTCGAGGCTGTGCCGTCGTCCGAGGACATGCGTGCGCGCTTGCCTTCGGGACGCGCGCTTATCAGCAAGGCCATTCCTTACTCGCCTGCTTCTGCCGCGCCGTCTTCGTCCTCGGTGCCCTTCAGCTCTTCTGTCGTTGGCGTGTAAGCGGCTCGCATCTTGCTCATAGCTCTTTTTTTCTCTTCTTGATTTGATTGTACTGTTGTTATGCAATGTTTTTTTTGAAGCAGCACGAAGTTTTTCAACGCGAGTCACGTGTATATTTTTTTCCGGGACATTTTTCTACACGTCTTTTGCGTTTTTGTTTTTCTTGTTTGTTTTATTTGTTTTATTTGTTTTCCGATTCCCCAGTAAAAAATTAAACATATATTATAAAAATGTCTACAAGCACGACTGTTCCACGCGGCAAATTCAGCATCTCTCTTGATGATTCTGGTGAGTAATTATGGTCTGCTCCAAACACTCCTCCTTTGGGTCGTCTACACATTGTGTTTAACTGCAGAGCACCGCCCAGCTAATTGGTTTCTCTTATTTGTCTCTAAAATGTGGAATGATCTAGACGACGCCTTGGATTCGCTGGCCGGAGGCCTTCAGAACCTTAGTGCCGACGGCGACGCGAAGAAGTCCGCAGCAAAGGTGGAGAATGACACAGAGGCCGCAATCAGTACCCTGGACGAGCCCGAGGTTGAGGTGCGGCTGGCAGACATACAAGCGGATCCGAACTCGCCGCTGTACTCTGTAAAGTCGTTCGATGAGCTTGGTTTGCACCAGAACCTACTGAAGGGGATCTACGAGATGAAGTTCACCAAGCCGTCGAAGATCCAGGAGCGCGCGCTTCCCCTGTTGCTGGCGAACCCGCCGCTTAACATGATTGGGCAATCGCAGTCGGGAACGGGCAAAACGGCGGCGTTTGTGCTGACGATGCTCAGTCGCGTCGACTACGAGCTCAACGAGCCGCAGGCCCTGTGTTTGGCCCCGTCGCGCGAGCTTGCCCGCCAGATCATGAACGTGCTTGAGGAGATGGGCAAATACACTCCGGTGAAGACCAAGTATGCAATCAAGGACTCGTTCCAGAAGGGCGAGACGATCACCGCCCACGTGGTTATTGGCACCCCAGGAACCGTCAGCGACATGATACGCAAGCGCGCACTTTCGCTCAAATCCATGAAGCTTTTTGTTCTGGACGAGGCGGACAACATGCTTGATCTCCAGGGGCTTGCGGATCAGACCCTGCGGATCAAGAACATGATGCCGCCAAAGTGCCAGGTTGTGCTGTTTTCGGCCACCTTTCCCGACAATGTGCGCGAATTCACCAAGCGGTTTGCGCCAAAGGCCAACGAGCTCCGCCTGAAGGCCAGCGAGCTCACCGTGGAGGGGATCAAGCAGTTCTACATGGAGTGCAAGAACGCTGCCCACAAATTCGAGGTTCTTTCGGAACTCTACTCACTGATGACCGTTGGCCAGAGCATTATCTTTGTGCGGCGCCGTGACACCGCCGAGAGCATTGCACGCCGGATGACCAGCGACGGCCACGCTGTGGTGTTTCTGCACGGAACCATGGATTCCGTGCAGCGCGACAAGGTGATGGACGACTTCCGCGACGGCAACATCAAGGTCCTTATCACCACCAATGTCATTGCACGCGGTATCGATATCCAGCAGGTCAACCTCGTCATCAACTACGATATCCCCCTGGACGGCGAGTCCAGGCCTGATGCCGAAACCTATCTCCACCGCATCGGGCGTACCGGCCGGTTTGGACGCACTGGCGCAAGCGTCAACTTTGTCCATGACGAGGCGAGTCTTGAGCAGATGGAGGCCATTCAGAACACCTTATGCTGTGACATCATCAAGGTTCCGACCGATGACTGGGAGAAGGCGCGCAAGATTCTCAAGAAGGCACTCAAGTAAAGACACCTTTTTTTCGTTCTTTCGTTCTCTTTGGCTGTCGTGTTTTGCTTTTAATGCCAAGAAGAAAGCAAGCGGGCAAATGTATGCTGATTTGCACTGTGCAAGATAGTGCTATTAGCCGTCGTCCCCCATTTGAGTCAGTCGATCTGGAACCTCTTCCACACGTCTGCAGTGAGTGGGCTGCAATAGAGCGCGTTTCACGTGACAGCGCGTGGGCATTAGTTGCTGAGCAAGTCCTAGCATGTGCTTCCTTTTTCCACCTCATTTTCATTTTCGCTTTCGTCTTCTGGGCCTTTCGTCTTTCTTCTTTTCTTCTCCGGGGTTTCTTCTTTTATTACAGTTGTCAAAATAGTCAAGCTTCAGTTAGTCTCTTTAAGCATACATATATTGCAAAAACATCCAGTGTAGACACGCTTGAAAGACGGCTTGGAGGAAGGAAAGATAAAGATTATGGCGTTGCCAGGCAGAAGCAGCTACGCTCGGTCGGCCGACGAAGGGCTTGCTGCCACCACCGCCTCCAAGCCTATGGTGTCGGCCGCCACTGGGAGCCGCAGCCTTCCGGAAAGCGCCAGCACCAACGCGCCACAGGATGGTCTTCTCAGCCAGCTCTCGGCGTTTACGGGGGCGTGGGCGCAGAGCATTGGCATCTCGGAAGAGCGGTCCGAGTTTTCCGAGCGGGTATCAGAGTTTCTGCAAGAAACGCTGACCACGGCAATGGTGACGCTCTGGGCCACATCGCCCGTATGGTGCGCAGTGCTCTTCGTGTACCTGTTTATCTACGCCACGTACCTGCGCGCACTGCTTGGCGCGTATCTCGTGTTCTGTCTTGCTGATTCGAGACCCTACGACGGCGTTGGCCGACGGGTTCCGGCAGTCCACAAGCTCCCGATCTGGGGCCACATCAACAGGTACTTCCAGCCAAAGATCGTGTTCGAGGAGCCCCTGGATGCGGCAAAGCAGTATGTGTTTGGCGCACATCCGCATGGCGTCATCGGGTACATGTCTCAGCTAATCGCGGGAACCACGGGGCTGGGCATCGAGGCCCATGTTCCGGGGCTTGTGGTGCGTGGCGTGACAATGCCCGTCAGCTTCAGCATTCCGTTTTTCCGCGACTACGCGCTGGCAATGGGGTGCCTGTCATGCGACCGTGGGTCGATCCGGCGAATCCTCCTGGATCGCCACCACAGACTGCGCCAGTCGCTTCTTGTGGTTGTTGGCGGGGCCGAGGAGTCCATGCTGGCCCATGCGAGCACCGCCGACCTTGTTCTGCTCAAGCGCAAGGGCTTTGTGCGCGAGGCAATCCGGGCCGGCTGCGCCCTGGTCCCCGTGTACAACTTTAATGAAAACTCCATCTACAAGCTCGTGCCCAATGGCCCGGGAACGTGGACCCGCGCGTTCGAGCTGGCCATCAAGGACATGTTTGGCTTCACCATTCTGCTGTTCCATGGCAGAAACATCTTTTTCACCCCGTATCGCACGCAGATGATCACTGTGGTTGGAAAGCCCATTCCCGTTGCAAAGAACTTTGATCCGACCGCTGATGAGATCGATCACTACCACGCGCTCTATGTCGAGGAGCTCTCACGGGTTTATGCAAAGTATAAGCCAAAGTACGCTCCAAACGATGCTGATATTCGCTTTGTTGCCTGAGAACAGAGCCTAATTGCGGACACGCTGGTCTAGTTGTTATTGATAACGAAGCATTCTCCATGCTACCGCTCACCCACCAATTCGTAAATACACTGGATATATTAGAACAAGCAAAAGAAAAAAAACAGATAAACAGATAACTCATGGTAGGATTAAAGGGGAAAGGTCTAATTCAGGTCATACTCCTCGTCTCTGCTCATGCTCTGGTACTGCTTGCGCAAATTCTCCACACGCTCCTCTTCCTTTGACAGATCGGACCTTTTCGATCGATGGCTTGTCTGGAAATACAAGACAACCAGGTACCGACCCATGACGTTGAATCCCTGCAGATGGTCGCACGCCTCCTTTGCATCGTAGATGTCCTCGTAAACAACAAACGCCGTCCCCTTGGTCTTTGGCATGTTGCCCATGCGTATCTGGCGTATGGCGCCGTACTTGCCGAACAGATCGTACATTTCCTCCGACGTTATTTTGAACGGCAGGTTTTTTATCAGGAGAATCCGGTTTACATTAGATGGGAGTTGGGCTGTGCGGTTACTTTTTTGCGTAAGCGACATCCTTAATGCTATAATGCCTGATGCTTTTTTTATACAGAATATGTGGCAAAGAGGAGGTTGGTTTACAGCAATGCTAGCTAAAATAAACGCTGATGACGTTAAATAAAACAAGTGATTAGCGCATAGTGGCGAGAATTGCCAATAAGATCACTATGGGCTCAATCATCTGACATTTTGCGTTGAGTTTTTGGTCTAATATTTTTTATTGCGTCAAGATAGAAATGAAAAAATAACTACGATAATGTGGCGCGTGACAGAATTCTAATTCTAATGCCAAATGCAAATATCCGTGGATTCTAGGGAGGAGCCTGTATCTGCGGCTGTGGTTTCTAGCATGTCTACATAACCTAGCAAAAAATAGCAATGTGTATCTGATATGGTTAGAACAACATTCGACATATTATTGTCTATTCGTGTTACAGTTCCAAAAGCAAGCAAACAGCTGGTAGCCCAGAAAACACTTACCACTACGTAATCTGGGGATTCCTGAGGCGGTATTCCACCACGCGGATCAGCAGTGGGATAGTCCTTATTCAGTTCAAACAGGCTTTTAATCTCCATGACTATTCCAAGACCGTGCTTTTTTATGGCAATAATTTTAACGCAACGATAATAGTCTATTGTAAATAAAGTAAAAATTGAACTGCGAATAGACCGGATGAAGAGTAATATTGGTTCAAGGCAAGAACATAGGATACGCGGTCGATGGAATTTATAGGATTTGTTTAACAATGCAAAACACGCTGGATAGCTTTGATACAGACAGCGACGGTTTCATGGATGTTTCTATTTTGCTTTCTAAGCATGATATATTTCTTGGAGTTTTTTCTTGGCCTTTTAGCAAGTATAAGCATATGCACTAGCCACATTGGATAACTCGGAAAGCAAAAAGAGAGTAAAGACAAAAAGAACGGCATTTATTAAAGTCGACACGAAAATGCACTGTGTTGCTCTCTATCTTTGCCCTTTAAGAGTATCCTTTTTTTCTCTTTTCTTTGGCAAAAAAAACAAGTGCAATGTTGGTGTGAAACTGCATAAAGATGAAAAAAGTTTCTTTTTGCGAGTTTTTCGTCCCCAACTGTGTTATCTCGCATCTTGTCA
>JANBOK010000251.1:0-19249 GCA_027595805.1 Coemansia sp. Benny D160-2 | reverse complement strand
TCACTCTGTTTCACTCTTTTTCTTTATGCTTTGCATTTCCATATAAGCGACTTCATTAATGGAATGATGCATATCAATATGACAAAGACAAACACACAGATCCGTTTTGGAAGGGGGGGGGAGAATAAAATAACCGGACAAGCAGATATGTTCAATTTGAGTAGAGGTTTCCAGGAAGTCACACTGACTAGATAGCTCCCCGTCCCCCATCGGTTGAAGTGCAGCAGATTAAAAAAGAGCTATTGGTTACACGGAAGTCTTGGTCAGCATAGAAACCTACATCTATCTTCTTTCTCCACATGCTGAATATAAAAAAAGCCCAGCACCATCTTCACTCTCTTTGCTCTATTTTTTTTCCACCAACAATAGTAGTGAGTGCTGAAAAAATAAAGGACCACCCACGGTTTCTGTTCTTGTCCTTCTTCCCCCTCCTCTCTCTTCTCTTCCACAGCTTCTTTTATTGCTTCCCCTCCCCCCGCCTCAATAAGCCCGAGCTACATGCGACAACAATAGCAATAGCAATAACAATACTAATAATTGTGCTGCATCCCGATGGTGGCTGACAGCGGACAGAACAAGCAACACACTGCTGCGACACACAGGTCGGAGTCGACGTGGCTCCTCGGAGATGATGCCGGCGCGGGCACTTCTTCTTCAGCAGCAGCGGCCGAGGGGAGCGTCTTGGGAAGCAGAAAACACGCGGAGGCCGACGCAGCAAGCACAGGGACGATAGTAGCGCAGGAGGCACGCCGGCTGGTTCGGAACAGCACGCCGGTGATCCTGTCGTACCTGCTGCAGTACAGCTTCACGTTCATCAACATGTACGTGCTGGGGCAGATCGGGTCGGACGAGCTGGCGGCGTCGGGGCTGGTCAACATGGCGATAATCGTGGTCATCTACTCGCCGGCAATCGGACTCACGTCGGCGCTCGATACATTCTGCTCGACGGCATTCACGGCGTCGCAGGACGTAACGCTGGTTGGGTTCCATCTGCAGCGCGGGATCATCGCAGTCACCGTGCAGTTCATGTGCATTGCCCCCGTGCTGTGGTTCATGGAGCCGATCCTGGTCTGGTGGCTGGGCCAGGACCCGCGTATCGCCATGCTGTGCGGGTCGTTTATGCGCGTCCACCTGCTCGGCGCATTGCCGTGGATGTACTACGAGTGCGTGAAGCGGTTCCTCCAGGCCCAGGAGATCATGCATGTCAGCACGTATATCCTGCTGGCAGTCACGCCGATCCACGTAGCCAACAACTACTTGCTCGTGTTCTCGTCGGCGGCTGGGTTCGGGTTCCTTGGCGCGGCAGCAGCCAACGTGGTGACCAACTGGCTGATGCTGGCCATGATTGTCGGGTACGTGCGGTGGTGCAACAGGGGAGCGCGCGCCGCGTGGGGCGGCGGATGGACTGTCCACGCGGTCAGGTCGATGCCGCAGTACTTCCAGCTCGCGCTGCCGTCGATGATCATGGTGTGCGCCGAGTGGTGGATCCTCGACCTGCTTGCGCTCGCCTCCAGCTACCTGGGAACCGCGACGCTGGCGGCGCAGGGAATCGCCATCAACACGTGCTCGCTGACGTACCAGTTCCCCGACGGCGTCAGTCTGGCCACGTGCAACAGGGTGGGCAACTTGCTGGGCCAGGGCCGAGCGCGCCGGGCACGGCTGACGGCCTGGCTGGGTGTTTCTGTCGGCGTGGCAATCGGCGTCACGACGGTCGGCGTCGCCATTGCGGCCGCAGAGTGGTGGGGCGGCGTGTACTCGACCGATCCGCGCGTGGTTGCCAGCCTCGTGGCGCTGATGCCGGCCTGCGCCGCGTTCCAGATGCTCGATGCCGTCAACAGCGTTGCGTCGGGCGTGCTCCGCAGTCTGGGCCGCCAGGACGCCGGCGCCGCCATCAACTCCGTCGCCTACTACGTGCTGGGCTTTCCGCTGGCGCTGTACCTCACCTACGGCCGCCCCCACGCCGGCGTCGTTGGCCTGTGGTACGGCATTGGCGCCGGCGTGGCGCTGGCCGTGCTGCTCCAGATGCTGATCTGTCTGCGCACCAACTGGCGCAGCGAGGTCCGCAAGTGCATCGACCGCGTGTCCCAGGACAGCCTTGTGTTTGCCAACGACGACGAAGACGAAGACGAAGACTAAACACGTGCTGCGTCGCAGAAAAAGCCATTATCAATCCCACCATCATCGCTTTCCCCTGTTTCTAACAAACCCATCTTTTTATATACCTCCACCACGACTGCAGACTCGGATACTAGTTGGCCTTCAATTTCTCAAATACACCTTATTGCTGCTATTCACCATTTGTCCGTGCTGGAGCCAAGCGGGATGACCGACCACATTCTAGCCGCCCTCGAAAGGGACTACCTTCTCCCGCGCCCGGCAATTGCCAATCCACAGCTCTCGGCAGCACAGACCGAGGTCCCATTCAAGTACCGCCTACACGATGTGCTGGCACTGGGTCCGCCCCGCAACGAGATGACGGTGGCGATGACGCGCGACCCCGTCACGGGCGAGTACTGCGCAGCGACAACCACAGCAAAAGCAACCCAGATGAGCAGCGGAACCCATGGCGACCCTATGTCGTTTGCCCGCGCCGCTGGCAGACCCCAGGACTATGCGACGGGGTCCGCCAGTCAGCTCCCGTTCCGCCCGGGCGGGCTCGATGCCAGCGAGTCGGCAATCGACGCCGAGCAGGTGCTTGGCGAGCTCGGGCTGAGAGACAGCGACGACTACAGCCGCCAACGTCGTGGCGATACAGAGGAGGCGGGCGGCGCTGGGCTGTGCACGGTGCCCGACGGCTTTGACCGCGGTCTGTTCGGCGCCATGCCAGCGCCGCAGCCCGTGGTATCTAGCGGCAGCAGCAGCAGCAGCAGCACGTTTGCTGACATTATTGGGCAGGCGATGGACTACTACGGAGCAGGGGACCGTCCCGCAGAAGAGAAGGAAGAAGAGGAAGAGGAAGAGGCCGAAGCACCACAGGGTTCCGCAGAAAACGCCAGCACTAATGAGACCGACAAGGAGACCGACAGGGAGATCGACCGCATCGCCGCTGTCGCCGAAGACCCCGCGCAGCGCGAGAGACGCGCACAGAGACTCGCGCAGAGAGAGGCGCGCAGGGAGTGGGCGCACGTGGTGGACATTGCGGCAGGGTTCAAGAACTTCCACCAGCTGGTTCCCAGGCCCGCGCGGGAGTTCCCGTTCGAGCTCGACGTCTTCCAGAAGCGCGCGGTGTACCACCTGGAGCGCGGGGACTCGGTGTTCGTCGCGGCCCACACGTCTGCTGGCAAGACAGTGGTGGCCGAGTACGCCGTCGCGCTGTCGCAGATGCACATGACCAAGACCATCTACACATCGCCGATCAAGGCGCTGTCGAACCAGAAGTTCAGCGACTTCAAGCGTGCGTTTGGCGAGGACAGCGTGGGCATCCTCACGGGCGATGTCAAGATCCGCCCCGAGGCGCCGTGTCTCATCATGACCACCGAGGTGCTGAAGAACATGCTGTACCGCGGCGCCGATGTGCTCCGCGACGTCGAGTTTGTCGTGTTCGACGAGTGCCACTACGTCAACGACGCCGAGCGCGGCGTGGTGTGGGAGGAGGTCATCATCATGCTGCCCAGCCACGTGTCCATCATCCTGCTGTCGGCCACCGTGCCCAACACGAAGGAGTTTGCCGAGTGGGTTGGCCGCACGAAGAAGCGCGACATCTACGTCATCAGCACCAGCAAGCGGCCCGTGCCGCTGGAGCACTATCTGTACGTCGGCAAGACGCAGGCCATCAAGGACGAGGCTGTCAAGATCGTCGACAAGAACGGCGCTTTCCTCACCGCGCAGTGGAAGGACGCCTACAACGCCGTGAACAAGCCGGCCCCCACACCGTCCAGCTCTCGCGGAGCCCGCCGCGGCGGTGGTGGCCAGGCCGCGCCCAGGGCGACAGGGCGGCACACGGCGGAGCGGCAGAGCACCACGCTGTGGGTGCATCTGATCGGGCTGCTGCGCAAGAAGTCGCTTCTTCCGGCGGTTGTGTTCACGTTCTCGCGCAAGAAGTGCGAGGAGTACGCGCACTCGCTACGCAACCAGGGCTTTCTGAGCGAGAGCGCACGCAGCGACGTGCATTCCGTCGTTGAGCGCTGTCTGAAGCGCCTGACGCCCGAGGACCGCGGTCTGCCGCAGGTGCTGGCTATGCGGGCCCTGCTCCGCCAGGGAATCGGCGTGCACCACTCGGGTCTGCTGCCGATCGTCAAGGAGGTTGTGGAGATCCTGTTTGCGCGCGGCCTGATCTTCTGCCTGTTTGCCACCGAGACCTTTGCCATGGGCGTCAACATGCCGGCGCGGTGCGTGGTGTTCTCGGCGCTGCGGAAGCACGACGGCCGCTCGTTCCGCGACCTTCTTCCCGGCGAGTACACGCAGATGGCCGGTCGCGCCGGGCGCCGTGGCCTCGACGACACCGGCGTGGTTGTTATCAACGCTGCCACCGAGGTCCCCGACACCGCCACGCTGCACACGATGCTTCTGGGCGCCGCCACGAAGCTGGAGTCCCAGTTCCGTCTCACGTACACCATGATCCTCAATCTGTTGCGCGCCAAGCAGCTGCGTGTCGAGGAGGTCATCAAGCGCAGCTTTGGCGAGAACATGGCCCAGGGCCAGGCCCCCGACCAGGAGCGCAGGCTGCTGGCCGTGAAGAAGAGGCTTGACGAGTTCCCCGCCCTCGAGTGCTCCATCTGCGAGGACGATATCGCCGGATTCTACCGCGTTGCCAGTGCCATCCGCCGCGTGACAACCCGGTTGTACACAAAGGCCGCGCAGCAGTCGCTGCTGCTGGGCGGCAGCAGTGCACGAGGAGCCGCCCAGGCGTTTGTCCCAGGAAGACTGGCACTTGTCTCGATCTTTCCTCACGTGAGGCTCGCTGTTCTGGTGCGGAAGGCCGGGGCTGACGCATCGCACTTTGTCTGCATGGTTCTCGACCCGCCTTCGTCGGACGATCAGCACCAGCTGCCAGCATCGTCAACCGCGCCGCCGTACCCGCTTACCGATCTGGCTGCCACGGTTGCCAAGCTTGACCAGCCAGACATGCACTATCTGTACAGAACGGTGCCCATCTCTTCCATTGCTGCTCTGCTGGACGCTACTGTCAAGGTTCGGTCTGCGAGCGTTACTGACCAGCAGCTCGGGAAGAAGGAGCCCGCGGTGCTGTCGCCCGAGCTTGCCTTTTCTTTGCACAAGGCGCTGGAAGCGCTGCTACAGCTACAGCAGGACGGCCAGAGCGACACATCAGCGATCGAGTACCCGTGGCAGAGGATCCGGGTCCTGGAGTTCCAGGAGCTGGTCCACGAGCGCGCGCGGCTCCTCGGAAGCGCCAGCGGGTTCCAGTGCTGCGCATGTCCGGATCTGTCGGACCACTACATGAGCGTCCACAGGAAGGTTGCGCTGCAAACGGAGCTGGACGAGCTGGCCATGCAGCTGTCGGACCAGAACCTGGAGCTGCTCCCCGACTACCGGCTGCGACTCGATGTGCTGAAGAGCCTGGCGTACATCGACGAGGCCGGGAACGTCCAGCTCAAGGGCCGCGTTGCCTGCGAGATGAACGCTGCCGACGAGCTCGTGCTGACCGAACTTATTCTCGACAACACGTTGGCTGCCTACGAGCCCGAGGAGATCGTTGCCCTCGTCTCGGCCTTCGTGTGCACCGACAAGAATGAGCCCACCGATCTCATCGATCGGTTGCCGCTGAAACTGCAGGACGGCCGCCAGCGTATCCTCGATACCGCGCAGCGTGTCGGGACGGTGCAGGCGGCGCTCGGTCTCCCTGTCAGCGTGGAGGAGTACCAGCGCGAGTTCCGGTTTGCGCTGATGGAGGCTGCGTACGAGTGGGCCCGCGGCATGTCGTTTGCCAACATCGCTGCGCTGACCGATACGCAGGAAGGCATTATTGTGCGTTGCATCCTGCGCATCTCGGACGTGCTGAAGAACATTGCTACCGCTGCCATATTGGTCGGCGACACGGAACTCAAGCTGAAGCTGCAGACCGCCGTTGAGCTGATCCGCCGCGACATTGTGTTTGCGGCATCGCTGTACTTCTAGACTGTCAGTTGTATAGACTCATTATGAGTAGGTGGGGGGAGTGAGAATGGGGAGATAAGAATAAAATGAAGCAGGGAAAGAAAAGTTGGTAAAGAACATGAAAGAGCCAAACACACCGGACCAGAACAAAGAAAGCAGCGGATCCACCATCTTTGCTCACGCATTCAGCTGCATATCGAGCGTAACACGCTGCTGTGCGAGCCACGAAGACGGCGTCGCGCCGTGTCTAGATGCCGCCGCCGCCGAACCCATGATGCCGCTGCTGTGGCCAAAGCCGCTCTGGCGCTCGAGCTGGCGCTGCAGGTTGAACCACGCCGACGCCATTGTGCGCGACTCCAGCATGTGGACGCTGTTCTGCTCATGCAGCACTGCGCGCAGACTCTCGAATTGCTCGTCCTTCATTGTCAGCTGCGTCTGCAGCGCCATGATCACCTCCTTGTAGTTGCTGTCCTGCGGCGATCTCTCGCCGGATCCGGAACCAGCGGAACCAGCGTGGGCGGCTCTTAGCTTCTGGTCCAGCTGGACACAGTGGTCCTTTGTGCGCTTGAGCCCAACCTGCAGCGTGTGCACCTCGTCGCGCGACTTGACAAGCTCCCGCTGCAGCCTGTCAAAGTCGCTCTGCGAGTACTGCGTCCTCTGCTGCTGCTGCTGTTGCTGCTGTTTCTCCACAGCCTGAGCCATGCGTCTGCCTTCGGACTCTGCTGCATGCTTCTCAATGTCCAGGCGCGTCAACTCCTCCTGCAGCTTCGACAGCTTCTGCGTGAGCTGCCGGTTCTCTGCCGACAGCCGCCCAACCTCGGCCTTGAACTCCTTGCTCTGCTCGTGCGTCTCTGCGTACCAGCCCTCGAGCGACTTGGTTTCCTTGCGCAGACTGGCCGCCTCCGAACCGTCAAGCCGCCGCAGCGCCTCGTGCGCCGCGCTCTTCTCGCGCTCGCTAGCAAGCGACTGCGCCCGTGCTTGCTCCAGCTCCTCCCGCGTCTGCGCAAGCTCCGAATGCATCCTGCTCGTCTCTGCCGACGCCGCCACCAGCTTCTCCGTGAGCTGCCGCACATCCTCCCGCACGCGGACTGCCTCGTCCGCAGCGACCTCGGCCGCACGCAATCGCTTCTCGAGCTCCTGGCGCTGCTCCCTCTCCTTCTCCAGCTCGGCCACCGCTTGCTGTCTCTCGCGGTCTGTGTTCTCCGTCATCATCTCCAGGAACTCGCTTGCGTCGTTATTGGTTGCGCTCTTCTTTGCATCCTCAAGCTCGCGCTCCAGCCTGGCGATCTTGGCCAGCAGCGCTACCCGACCGCCTTCGCTGGATCTTGCCGACTCCAGACCAGACTCGAGCGTGGCACCCGTTGTGTTCTGTGCCGGACCAGCGACACCCTGCAGCTCCATCTCGCGCAAACTCTCCTCCAGAGACATGATCAGATCCTGGTCGCGCTGCTTGTCTTGGCGCATACGCTCTGTCTCGTCCTCCAGCTGCCGCACCCTCTCCGTTGTCTGGCCAAGCTCGGCGACAGCAATGTTGTGTTGGCTCTCAAGTCGGACGAACTCGTCTCTGTAGTTGTCTACGGCAGGCTGAAGCTGCGAAACGCGTCGGTACTCCTCCTCAATCAGCCGTGCACGCTCCTGTGTCTGCGCAAGCTCCTCCTCCAGCACACGCATCTCCCGCCGCATGTCGGTGCTTTCCTCCAGCTTCTTTTTATACTTCTCAATGACATGCTCCGACTTTGCCAGCCGCTCGGCCGCATGCTTGTACTCCTGGAGCTGGTCGCGCATCCTGGCCACCTCGTCCTTTGCCTCGTCGCTGTCCGAAACTCTGCGCGTGAGCTCTGCAATCGTCGCCTCCTGCGCTTTGTTTACTCGCTCGACCTCCTGGAACCGCGCATCGGCCTTGTCGAGGTCGAGCTTGAGCTTATCGATCTCCGTGCGGAGAATAAAGTCGGCCTTTCCGGTCTTGGCGGCGCGGGCCATAGACCTCTCCAGCTCTTCCATCCTTGTTTTCAGCTCCTCGTTGAGTACAAGAAGCTCCTCGTACTTTGTCTGCACCTGCTTGTGCTCCGTCGAGAGCTCGATCGCCGACTTTTCCAGCTCGTCCTTCTCGGCGTACGACTTCATCAGCTCTGCCTGGAGCCTGGCAACGGGGTCATCGCTTCCATCGTTGGCCATCGATGTATTATCGTCCATCATGTCCACGTCGTGGTGGCCCTCGGTGTCGGTGTCCGGTTCGGCGCTTCCCAGCTGTGCCAGCACTGACTCGATCGAAACCATCAGACTGCGTTGGTCCTCCTCCCCTAATGACATGATCTTGCCAATGTACACCTGGTTTCGCTCGCATTGCACCGCCAGCGTCAGGATCAGGTGGCATAGCTTCAGAAGCTCCTCGCCGTTGCCTTCCTTGGCTATTGCCCCCAGATTAGGCTCCCCCAGGTTTGATGCCGGGTACCCGAGAACCTCCTCGTAGTACCGGGTCACGAGCTTGTACAGCTTTTTGAGATTATTTAGCTTTAGCACCCAGTTGTCGCCGATGTCCGCCGATCTGATCGACTTGAACCACTGGCGGTCGCTACGGATATTGCAAGCATGGATAAATATAAAAAGGAATTAGAAATATTAGCATAGTGAGTACGCCATTGCCACAACTTTTGCTCCTCACTCCCAAAAGCATATGCTGATAATGTATGCTTACATCTCGGCGCAAATTTCAAACAGCGCAATTCCGTCGGTCAGGTCGTAGAGGCTGTTTACGGGCTTGCTTAGGGAGCCAAACGTCCCGACCTATAACAATGGCAGCAGTTGATATCCAAAAAAACAAGTTAATAAGGCTTTCATAATGCTATTAACACCTATTAATGCGCTTACCTCACATTAATGGAATTGCGTTTTTCCGTTCTGCAAAAGCGTACCCAATGTATAAAGCCCTCGGCAATGTCGTCCTGACCCATGGTCTTGAGATTGGGTCTGACTCACTATGTGTGTATTATGTGAACTAAGTGTATAAAGGGCCAAACGGCTTGAAATAGAAGAAATGGAAGGAATAGAAGGAATAGGAAATATGGTTAATGTGTCAGACGTATACCGTTTGCACTATTAGAATGTGAGTGAGTGAAAAAAAGATGAAATAAAAACAAAAACAAAACAAACAAACAAACAATGGAAAAAGAGGGCAAAATGCTAAAGAGAAAAGGGATGGGATCTTTATTTCCGATGACGAATGAAAAAGGGTTTGGTTTTGGCTTGAGCTGCGGCTAACAAAAAAAGCTCCAGACTCCATTTTTGTTCAACAAGAGTTACTAGAAAAATAATTTCCCCTTGCGCTTACTCTTTTTTTTTCTTCTTCTTTCTTCCTGTACTATCATTTTTAAAATCTAGATTCGCTGTATTTATTCCTACTATTATTACCACTATCATTATTATCTGTTCTTTTCTATTTGGCGTTTGGGAGAAAGTCTTCCTGTTCGATAGGACCGAACATTAGTCAATTAATGTCCAGCTTTCAAGGCTCGCCACCACAACAAAGGGGACCAACTATACCACCACCGCCAACAGCAAACTATGGACTACTCGCATCGTCCGCCAACGGACTATTCTCAGTACGCGGTTTACCACAAAGCACGCATATAGACAAGATATATCTCAACGGATTACATCTTCTTCTACCGTTCTGGATCACAAACGAATCAGCAGAGCGGGTGTCTTTGGATCTGGTTATGCCCGCCGACGGGTCTGTCAAGTTCCAGCGCGACAATGCAAACTGGAATGCTGTGCCCGCGTGCAGTCGTGCGTCCTATGTCGACATTGTAAAAAATGACCAGGGCGATTATGGCGAGGATCCGTCTTGTGATGGAGAGGGAGGACCCGACGAGGTGACGATGGAATGTAACGCTGGGATCCAAAAGGAGTTCAGCGAGGTCTTTAACCAGATAGACGGCATCAGCAGGCTGGAGCTGGCGCCTCGCGAGACCGTTGAGCTTGTGCTGCTGTACGTGTGCAATAACCCCAAAAATGGCGCACAGACTCCCGTGCACAGCAGACGTCCGTCGCTGGGACAACAGTCTTCAGCGCAACCTGCCAGCGGCAGCGTGTCTGTCGTTGGCTCGACGTCTGATCTGGTCAGTCTTGGAGGCAACAGGAGCGGGGATAGACAGCGACCGCATTACCAGTACATGTCGAGCGTCAACGGCATCAGGATCCAGGCGGTCTCTGATGACGATAACCAACAACAGCAGAGCGTTGTTGATCACTACAACGTAAGCCTGCGCACCAGCTACTGCAAGTCTGTTCTTGAGGTGGATCCGCCAACGTCGCGCGTGTACATCGACGACTGCGTGATTGGAAAGCTGTATGAGCGCGTGCTGACAATAAGGAATGCGTCGGAGATTGGGCTTGACTGGTCGATGACGGTCGTGGAAACCACAGACACTACCTCGCTTTCGTCGCTACAGCTTTTGGACAACAACATGGATCCGATGAGCGACGGCCACCTGGCAGCCGGCGAGAGCAGCCAGATGCTGATCCGATACACACCGCAGGCAGCTGGCGAATCGCTGTGCCGCTTCTTAATTGAAAACAAGAACGATCCCGCGAACCAGAGATACTGGGTATTCAGGGCCAGAGTCAGTCAGCGCCCAAAGCCCAAACTCGTTGAGCTCCTCAGCGACCCCGACATCAACTTTGGCGACTGCACAAGCGGCCTGTGGTACAACCGCGAAATAACGCTCAAGAACGTCAGTGAGTCGCCGGTGGCCATGCGGTTTCGTGTCGAGGGCAACACATCTAACCTGAAGATGAAGTCGTCGGTGAAGGCGAAGCAGGACCATTCTGGAGAACTGTCAGCGAAGAGCGTCAACGACGATAGTCACCAACAGCAGCATCAGCAGCACCATCGGAGCGATAACGCTAGTAATGCGGCTGAGACGCCGGCCAGCAGCCGCTCGGATGGCGGGATGGGCGACGACAACGCGAGCGAAGGGGCCAATGTCAGCGCCAACGCCAACGATACACGCGACGAGGCGTCATCGGCTGCTGAGAACGAAAGCCAGGGCCATAGTCTGGGCGCGGGAAGAACGGCTATTGCCATTGCTGCTGCTGCTGCCGCTACCGCACGCCAGGAAGCGCTGGATCTCGACCGCCGCACGCATCACCCACGGTCGCGTCTCGCAGCATCGTATGGGCCGCAGCCAGCGCACTTTGACGAGGTGCTGATCAAGCCCGGATCGGTGCGCACAGTGGTGCTTTCGCTGACCGGGAAACCCGTCGCCAGCGCATCGGTCAACGCCGGGCAGTTCGACCGCCTGACATTCACGTTCTTTTGCGAGTACACAGCCTCCACCGGCACCAAGCAGGCACCGCGGCCGCCCAAGAGCACGCTTGCTGGCGACAAAGCCGACGACCGGCTATCGCTGCCGTGCACGGTGAATATGTGCACGCCGTTTGTGCACGTCAGTCCGCAGCTGCTGGACTTTGGCAACGTCGACGTCGGGATGCTGAAGACGATGTACATGCAGGTGGAGAATGTGTCGCAGGTGGCTGCCACGGTGCAGTGCAATCTGGAGTCCAAGGTCATCAACTGCGTGCGCTCGGCCATTGTCATTCCGCCGCTGCAGACAAGGTCCGTGCGCGTCGATATTTATCCGCGCCGCATCAACGCGCGGTACCGCAAACAGATTATCGTGCGCAACAAACACAACGGTCTGAACGACAACGTCGTCGAGGTGCGCAGCGTGCACATTGACCAGCGCCGGATGGCCTTCCACAACATGTTCTACAAGACGCTGGTGCCGCAGAACGAGCAGAACTTTGTGGACTTTGGCACGGTTTCGCTCGGCTCGCGGGCGCTGCGACGCATCAATCTGCAGAACCTCTGCCGCTGCGCTGTGACGATTGGGCTGGCCACCGGCAGCGACGGCAACAGCACCGGCAGCGACGGCAGCGAAAGCATGGTTGTCGTGTACACTGTTGTCCCGCTGGTCAAGGATGGGCGTGTCACGCAGACTGCCAGAGACATAGCCACACAGCTGCCGCTTCTCGAGCGCCAGGCCGCAATGCACAGCAGCATCGAGGCCTTCAAGGAGCACTCGCGTGCCGCCAGCTCGCCTAAAGCGCAGCCGCGCGCGGGGTTTGCCCGGCCGCCCAGGGACGCAGGAGCGCTGCCGCAGCCGCTGCTGCAACCGCTGCCGCAGAAGACGCGGATGCGTGCGCTGCCTGCGGGCGTGTTTGTTGACAAGGCCGTCGAGCGCGGCCACGCGTGCCTTGTTCCGTTCAGGGCTGGGCGGCGGCCCTCGGCACCAGCGCAGGCACAGCCGCTCTCCATCGAGTATCTGGATCTCCCGTCCGCGCGACGGAGAGGACGGCCCGCCGTGCGCATCCTTGAGCATGGCACCGTCAACGAGCCACTGCCGTCTCCTCAGCCGCTGGTGGAAGCGGCGCCGCGTGAGCTGCAGGCGCCGCTGGAGGCCGAGGACGCTGCCACCACGGCAACCATCAGGCGAGCAATGGCGATTCTTGACCAGATCATCAGCAGCGCAGACACCGTTCCGCGGGCGCTGTTTGCGTCGCCCAGGGCCGAGGACGAGTACGTGCGCAAGCAGGTGGATCTGCACAAGTACATTGATCTTCTAGTCGAGTCCGGGTTCCTGCAGCCGGCCACGCAGCTCGTGCTTCCGCCGTCGGGTACCGGGTCCGCGATAGTCATGCTCCGTGCGTGCCCGAACGTCTGCGCTGACCGGATGGCCGCTGACAAGCTGCAGTCGCCGCGCTTCGACGCCAACCTGTACTTCAGCCTCATCGACCGGCCGAGCGACCTGCTTCCGCACACGGACTCGACCAACGCGGCGGTGTTTGCCAACTCGTACCGGCTCCCCGTGCGGCGGTTCCTCATCCAGGCGGCGCTGTGTCGCACGGAACTGGAGCTCGGGCAGAAGAGCATCAACGTTGGGAACATGCAGGTGGACGAGGCGAGCCGGAAATACCTGGTGATCCAGAACCGCACGGAGACGCCTCTCATGTATGCGATCCGCAAGACCGGGTCGATCGCGTCCGGCGATATCCAGTTCGTCGACAACAACAGGTACGGCGTGGTGCGCGGGTTCGACAGCCGCAAGGTGGTGTTTGTGTTCAGTCCGTCGCTTAACGGCGTGTACAGCGAGCAGATCACCATTTCCAATGTGCTGGACCCGCAGGGCAGCAGGACGGCGATTCTCAAGGCCGTGGTCAGGCGAGCGTCAAAGTTCTACATCCAGTCTCTGGTTCTGGAGTTTGGCGGGCGGGCCGGACGCGAGGCCGATGGCGGTGACAGTGCCGAGGGCGCCGCGGATCCTGCGGCCGAGACGCTGCGTGTTGGCCAGACGAGCAGCGATGTCCAGGTCCTGACGATCAAGAACATGACGCCCAAGACCAGGTATCTGGTTGTCATGCCGGCGCCGCCTGGCCAGGACCCGGCTCCAGTTCCAGTTCCAGCTCTAGAGCCCGCGCAGCCTGCCGCCCCCGCGGACGTGGTGCTGGAACCGGTGTTTGCTTCCGACGTGGCGTGGTCGGCGGCGTCCAGGAGCAGACAGCAGCACTATGACCGCGAGACCGAGGAGAAGATCGAGTCCCTGGAGCAGAAGATCAAGATTGCGGTGCGGAAGAACCGTCCCGAGAAGATCGAAAAGTACCGCCAGAAGCTTGCGAAGCTGCGGGGCGCGGGTCCGGCGCCCGAGAGCACTGCTTCGGACGCAGTGGCTGCAGGAGCGGCTGCGTCAGCGGCTGCGGCGGGGCGCGACGAGGTGGTCATCCGGCGGCTGGAGAACAACAGGCAGGTTGCGCTGACGCTGCCACCGCACAGCGCGGCCGACATCCCGCTGGTTGTTGTTCCGCGGGTGACTGCGGGCGGGCGCATGCGGGGCTCAGCGTCGCCGGACGGTGGTGCGGAGGCCGATGTCGAGGCGCTTGGCCGCGTTGTCGTGCACGAGGAGAAGGACAAGGATAACGTCAAGGTCGTCACGCTCAGGGCAGCGGTCCGTGTGCGTCCGCACGACTTCTTGATGCAGGACGCCCCGGCGTGAGAGCGGGGGACTGTGTTGCGGTTTCTTTGTTGATGTTTTTGTTTCTGCACGTCGTCAATTTAAAGACGCTGGACTGGATAGCACTAGAACGAGAGTGAGAGAGTGAAAGGAATAAAGATAGATAGCAAAAGTAGAAAGAACGCAGGGCCCTCCGGCGACTAGCTGGCGGCGGGGGCGCTGACAAAGGTGATGCGGGTGCGCGTGACGTTGGTCTGCAGGATGTTGATGTCCTCGTACTGCTTGAGACAGCGGCTGAGATCGGCCTCCGAGAACCCGGCGTCGCGCACGCGCCCGAGCACGTCGGCGTAGCTGAGCTGGGGCAGCGAGACGGAGCCAGCGGGACCGGCGGCGGCGCGCGCGGTGGCCAGGCTGCGCGTGAGGATGGCAAACACGGCGGACACCGCATCCGTGCGCTGGCGACGGTCGCCGTAGAGCCCGGCGGCGGCGGCAGCGGCAGCGGCGGGCTGCGCGTCAAGCGTGACGTGCGCGGCGTCCATCAGACGGAGCGCCTCGTCGACATCCAGCGACGCAACGGTGGCGGCGCGACGGACGCGCGCGTGGGCCTGCGCTAGACGCAGGATGGCTAGCAGCGTGCGCGGCGTGGTTGCGCCGATGGCCGAGCGCGCAGCAGCGGCGGCGCGAGCGGGCGCCAGCGCGGCCTTGTACTGCTGGCGCAGCTGCACGTAGGCGCCCACCACGTAGTCGGCCACGGCGCGCGGCAGCACCGGCGTGCGCGCACGGGCCGAGGCGACAAAATGGCGCAGCAGATCGGCGTCGATGCCGGCGGATGCAGGGTCGTCGGGGTGGCGGCCGTGCGTGTGCACCCAGGCCACGTGGCGCGCCAGCTGCAGGTCGTCCTGCGCGCTCGGCCGGTCCAGCATCAGGAACAGCACGTCGAAGCGGCTGAGCAGCGCGGCCGGCAGGTTGATGTTCTCCTCGGGCGTCAGACGCGGGTTGTAGCGGCTGCGCGCCGGGTTGGCTGCTGCCAGAATGGACGCGCGCGCGTTGAGCGTGGTGGTGATGCCGGCCTTGGAGATCGAGATGGTCTGCTGCTCCATGACCTCGTGGATTGCCGTGCGGTCTGCCTCGTCCATCTTGTCGAACTCGTCGATGCAGCACACGCCGTTGTCGGCCAGCACCAGCGCGCCGCCCTCGAGCACCATCTCGCCCGTTGTGCTGTCGCGCATCACCGCCGCCGTCAGTCCCACGCCCGACGACCCGCGGCCCGTCGTGTACACGCCGCGCGGCGCTACCTTGGCCACAAACCGCAGCAGCTGCGACTTGGCCACACCTGGGTCGCCCATAAGACACACGTTGATGTCGCCGCGGATCGCCATGCCGTCGCGCGTGCGCTTGGTCGGCGCCGCCACCAGCTGCAGCAGCAGCGCCTTCTTCACGTCCGCGTGTCCGAAGATCTCCGGCGCAATTGCGCGCGACACGCGCCCGTACGCATCCGGCTCCTCCTCCACCTGCGCCAGCCGCGCGCGCATCTCGTCCGTCAGCTCCGCCGCCAGCTCGTCGTACCGCTTCTTCAGCGGCCGCACATGGTGCGCCTCCAGCAGCGTGTCGGCCAGCAGCCCGGCGCGCAGTGCGCGGAACCCAGTGTACGGCTGCGGCAGGAACACGCCGCCGATGTGTGCCACGTCGCCCGGGTTGAGCTTGCGCACCGTGCTCTCGTAGCAATGGACCGTCAGCGTGCGCGGAATGTCGCCCATCGGCACCTGGTCCGTCAGCTCCTGCAGCTTGACCTCCTGGAACCGCACAAACCGACTGCCACGCGTCTGCTTGTGCAGCTTCCCGCGGCTGCGGTTGCCCACGCACCGTGCGCTCTGGCACTGGCTCAGCGGCATGAACTGCCGCGTCTTGACCTCCTGGAACACTTCGCTGCCGCACGCGTCGCACAGATACGCTGCCACCACCATTGCCGGCCGCACCTCCGACACGCGCGTCACGATTCCGCGCACCGTCACCAGTCGCCCGATCTGGCTGGCGCCCACCTCGCGCACCGCCTGCGCCTTCTGTGCGGCCCGCGCGATGAACTTCACCGTGTACCGCCGTGTGAGGATTGCAGGAAACGACTCGGCATCAGCCGCACCGCCTGGCCCCGCCTCCGCTGCTGCTGCTGCTGCACCCTTGCCGCCGCCGCCCATCAGCGCCTCGCGATCACGCCTGTCGCGGTCGCGTCTTGCCTGGAAGATCACATCCAGCACGTCCGCCTCTGGGTCCTCCATTGCGCTGGCATCCGGCTCCGGCATCATCTTGTCGACTGCCTTGCTGAACAGCTCCACGTACGCCTTCGCGTTGTTCTCGATGCGGAACGCAAGCGACGAGTTGAATGCAAACGGCGGGTGGCCTCCGCTGTTCTCCACCTCGAACCTTCTGACATCGTCCAGCGCTATCTCCACCGTGTCCGCTGTGCGGTTCGCCACCTGCTGCAGCACCTCCTTGTACTTTTGCTGTGGCTCTCCCAGCGTCAGCTCCGCCATCATCTCGATGCCCTCCTCGTCATCATCCACCTCCATCGCCTGCTTCTTGCCCCCGCCATCCGTGAACTTCTCCAGAAACTGCGTTATTTTGTCTATTGCTGCCATTTTGTTACATAATAGTTAGCGTGCGTTCTGTCTTCCTCGCTATCCTACTCCTTGCCACACGCGCCACTTCCCCTGCTACTGTTGCTGCACATAAGCACGAGGCTAGCTGTCTTTTGCAATACTTACCAACTTCGCTTTCGTAGTCGACAACCGAGCGGATGGCTGATAGCGCACTCATCTTTCTTTGCTTCTACTTTCTCGTATAGAAACTAATAATACTAGTTGCAAGTGCTTTATTATCTGCTGCTTTATCAGCTGACTGTCCAGACAAACCGTCGTTCTAACCGCCTTGTTTCTATTGTAAACAATACGAATATGCAATAAATTTAACCCCAAAACACCGCGCAAGAGCAAAAGAAAAAATAAACACAGATAAATGGAATAGAAAAAAAGATGTGTGGATGGAAACACGTAAACAAAAGATGTCCGGCTGTTTTTAAAATATGCATAGCAAACATCCCGCTCAAAGTAAGTGCTTAGTGTATGCGTGTTTTGCTTACTTTTTTTTCTGATTCCCTGCTGCCATCAGATTGGTTGGATCTGGATCTGTTTACTTTAATTTCGTTCCCCTAAACAGTATTTCTAACTGGTTCCAGACAGTCACAACAATGCACATTCTGCCACTCAATCAGTCACTGGGATTTCTGTGCATACCCAGCTACTGCTTTTCCTCTTAGTAGACAGCAGTAGTTATCACGCATTCACAGCTTGTACTTATCTGCTTCGCCTTGGATAGTGCAAAGCATGTTTATTGAATAAAACGAATATCTCTTGGTCAAGAATAACACAATGACATGAAAGAGAGAGAAAGAGAGAAATTACACAATGGGCACCCCTTCCATGCCCACCATACAAGCAAACAAGCAAACAGACAAGAACGAAACCCCATCATTTCAGCTGCTTCAAGGTTGCGTGGAGCTTTCGTATCCTCCGTCCATCCCTACGACGTCTCCTTCTGGTTCGGCATCTTCAATGCCAGCCCAAGACGGCTTAGCCATTCGTGGTCGATCTGCCGCACAAAGTTGGCCACATCCAGCGGATTTGACGTTGCCCCGACCGGATATGCAACGGCTGGCCATCTTTTGGTATACGGGCTCGACCGTATTTCAAACGGCCCAAGCCGGGGCGCAATTTCCTGGCAGCGGCCCCATGTCTGCGGGAACAGCCGCGATACATGGTGCGCGCTGAGCTGCGTCCGCCACCCTTGCTCGTACTTTTCCATTTCGCCCGTGTGCTTGGAAATGTCCGCAACCGCCTGCTTGACCCGCTCAGGATCCTTTCCATGCTGCGTGATCTCAGCCGAAACCGACAGCAGCTGGTAGTATACGCATGCTGAGATCAGTCCAGTGCATCCGCGAAATGCAGCAAGCTCTCTGCTGTCGCATCTTTTGTACAGGTATTCGCAGATGCCGAGCATCGTCTGCCAGTTCTTACTCACGTCTGATGGCGAATAGAATGCACGTCGGCACCAAAAGTCCTCCAGGCAACAGGAGAGCGATTCTAGATAATGCCCGATTTCAAGCTCTACCCGGCCGCCTGGGTCGCGCTCGCCATCGCCGTTCCGCTTAAACGACCTCATAAAGTTTTCTAGACGAGTGGACTGTCGCCGCAGCTGCTCAATCTCTGACGCCTGCATGGTTGCCCCGATCCCCTTTGGCCCATCGGACCCTACTGTCGGCATGCTTTTAACGCTCTCGCGGCTGGCCGATCTTTGTTGCATTATCCCCGTGGACGCTTGCTTCTCCAGACCACGACCTCGCTTCAAATCCCCATCGCGTAAATGCAATTTCGACGCCAGCTTAGAGCTAGCCTTCTGGGCATCCTCGGGTACAAGCAGCTCTACTGCCTCGACGCTGCTCGTCTTCTCGCTAGCTACTGACGGTGACCTGGATCGCGACACTCGCGACGCAAGTGCAGAGGCGGATTTTGGTTCAGCTGGTGCGTTTCTGCTGTCTCCATGCATGGCGATTTTTCGTATAGGCTGCGACGGCGATATAGAAGATGACTGCGAGTTGGACGTTGTCTGGTATGTTGGTGACGGTGGTTGCAGAGTCGTATGCGGCAAAGTTGGCTCAATATCACCATTGTTGCGGGAGGATACAGACGATTTACGAGAACGCTTTTTGTCAAGTCGCTGGACTTCGTCGTTTATATAGTCGGTCGGTGCTTGGCGTTTGTTATTTGATATGGATGACAGTGCTTCGATTAGTTGGCGGCGAGCCTTTTTTGGAACGCGTATATGCAATGTAAAGTGGGACAACGGCTGTTTTTGGCTCGGCTTTGTTATATCGTCATCCTCCGCTGTTGCATCTAGCTCGCGAGCTACACTCCCATTCCGTTTCCGGTCGGCAGATCTGCTTATGGCCCTATACTCCTTGGGTCCCCGCTCAATTTCAACAACAGGATACAACCCACCGACGTATTTCTGCTTATCCTTCTCTTCTG
The DNA here is from genome assembly GCA_027595805.1 of Coemansia sp. Benny D160-2. Classification (NCBI taxonomy): domain Eukaryota; kingdom Fungi; phylum Kickxellomycota; class Kickxellomycetes; order Kickxellales; family Kickxellaceae; genus Coemansia; species Coemansia sp. Benny D160-2. The sequence continues at coordinate 108 of JANBOK010000251.1, read as the reverse complement.
GGTTGTCGCTTGGCATTGTGTCGCCTTTTCTCGGAGATGGATTTACGGCATCTTGTTGCCTTTTCTTATCGAGTTTCAGTTTCTGCTGCTGCTGCTGCTGCTGCTTCT
>JANBOK010000250.1:0-19273 GCA_027595805.1 Coemansia sp. Benny D160-2 | reverse complement strand
CGTTGCGCAGCCACGGGATCAGGGCTTTCAGTTCGTTGATAATGTTGTTGGTGCGCTCTACGGTCATATGGAAGGCCTCCGCAAGTCCCAGTGGTTTCTGGCTGCTAAGCGGTTCAAGCGCCGATGCCGGCAGTGGAAGCGCGCCAAACTCATCTTCATCCCTGGCCGCATCGCTCTCGGCGACAGCAGGGTCGGCTGGTTGCTCTATCTGTACCTTGGCCGGCGGGTTGTGCGTCGGGATATCTTCGCCCAGCGCCGCCGCAAGCTCAGCAATACTCGGGACAGAGGCAGTCGCATCAGGCACCACAGGAGCTGTTTTGCGTCGTTCTTTGCGTTTCCTGGCAACATCCAAGAACGGGTCAGGCTGCAGTTTGGTGCGCACAAGCAGTTGCGGCGAAGAAGAAGACGACGAAGCAGACACGCAGCTTGGCTTAAAAGATAGAGGCTCCATAGTCACACGTCGCTCGTTGCGCGCTGTGCGAAGACTGCGACGTCTGCGCTTGCGGTTTGAAACGGGCGATTCAATATCAAACAAACTCTTTTGGTTGGATGTTGGTGAATCCGCGAGTGGAGCCTCCGAGATGCCGTCCATTGCAAGCGAAGAAGACAGTTGCTGGTTTGGTCGAAGAATGCTGGATATCCTCTTTATTGGCAGCGGGGTTCCTCGGCGCAAGGGTGTCGATGGCGGTGCCTGCGTGTCGAATACCTCTGGGCTGAGCGGCGGCCCAAAGCGCACGGCCTTGGATCGGAGCAGGGACAATGTCGCTGCTGGCAGCGGCAGCGCTGACACGTTTGCAGCATCGTTGCTAACCAGCATTGGTGTGGGTTTCAGTTCAGTCTCAGAACAGGCAGGCGCCTCATCCATGCCATGCACAGCATCCGGGCTTGGGCTTTTGTCTATGCGAGCAACAGGGCCAACAATGTCGCCATTGCCATTGCCGTTGCTGATGCTGTTGTTGGTACTGCTAAAGGGACTGGTCCCATCCAGAATGTCCATCAGATCCTTGCGACCCACCTGGCCTCCGTTGGACAAGGTGCGCTTAAGCGGCGAGGCAACGCTGCTAACAACATCCATGCTCATTCCGCGCTCAACACGCGCCACCATGCGGTTAAACAACGACATGGGTGCCACATCCGTTCCGCCAAACGGATCATCGTCAAAGAGCCCTGGCGGCGGCGACTCTGCGCGCAAGTCCGAGTAATGCTCGTCCCAGATCCGGAGCTTACGCGAGATGCGCTCAGAGTTCCCCAGCGGATGACTAAGCTGTCGACGTCCCAGCTTGCGCACCGTGGCAAGCGCATTGACCTGGCGGCTGATTTCGCCAACAGGCTGCTCTACTGCTGCGTCCTTGGAAAGTGCCTCGTACCGCAACGACCGCCCAACTATAGTAATCACGTCCCCAGTGTGCAGCACCTGCCGCTGGTGTACGCCTGCCAGCGTTTTGGAGTTGATTGTCGTTCCGTTTTCGCTCAAGTTCGTTAGCACCAGCTCGTTGTTGACTGCGCGGATGATACAGTGCTCCTTGGATACTTGCGGCCGCTGCATCCGAATATCGCACGTCTCCCTTCTCCCAATCATCACGCGAGCATGGTGCATCGGAAAGGCCTTGCCGTCCGCGCCCGAGCGCGATATGATTACCAGGTGTCCGTATTTTGGCTGAATAGTCATTTTCAATGCATAAATAAACAACGCTTTATTTCTTACAAAAAGTTGAAGAAGGAAAGAAAAGGAGGGGAAAGTGGATGATGAAAAGACAGGTGGAAAAGGGGAACAAGGTAGAGGAGCAACGGGGGAAAGCAAGGCTTTTTTTGTTTACTTTTATCCAAACGCAAACATAGCTTGTGATTAGGAATCTAGCAGATTTAAACACCGCTCACGTGATTCTTGATTTGTCTTTGGGGCGAAAGCCGGCGTTCTTTGCTGTAACGAATTGCGCACAGCTGAGCATCTTTCTAAAGAATGACAAGCTTGATACGCTTTCTATGTCTAATTCCAATTCTGTTCCTCTTTATTCCACATAGTAAAAAAGCCATCTTGTATTTCATCATCCACACTACTTAATCCAGCCAGCACCAGCAATGCACAAGCTCTGGCAGAAGAAAAAGGCAGAGGCAGAGGCCCTCAAGAACAAACCGCGCGGCTCCCCAGCGCGGATTCGCTTGCAAAAGGAGCTTGGGGAGCTGGATAGCTCCAGGGAATTCGAAATACTGCCAACCAACGACCTCATGCGCTTTGCGCTCATTTACCGACCGTCCTCGGGCACATACGAGGGCGGCGAATTCAGTTTCAAGTTTGAGGTGGGCGAAAACTACCCACACGAACCGCCCAAAGTTATTTGCGAACAGACAATTTTCCACCCAAACATTGACACTGAGGGCCATATCTGTCTGAATGTTCTGCGCGAGGACTGGAAGCCAGTGCTTAACATCCAGTCGGTAATCTTTGGCCTCCAGCTGCTGTTCCTTGAGCCTAACCCGGCGGACCCGCTGAACAAGGAGGCTGCGAACATGATGGTCAAGGACGAAGGCGGGTTTGCCAGAAAGGTGGGCATGACTATGCGAGGCTGCACTATTGACAATGTAGAATACACCAACGTGCGTGTGTCTCCGTCGAGCCGTCACTATGGCCACGGTTCTCCAGACTCGAGTTAGAATTTCCTTTTCTTTTTTTTCTGCTTTTAAGGATGGAGGGCGATATGATTGGTGTAGAGGGTTTTTTCTCCTCGTCCAATCAGTAAACGAGGGACAGGTTTTTTTAGCGTAAACAAAAGGCAAAGTGCTGAACTTTCATTGTTTACGATTAAGGAAACCGTAATAGAATCTGATATAATCTCCTCTTTTTTGTTCCTCAAGTTTCCATTGCTCCCCCCTTTTTCCTTCTTTTTTTGTCTTTATAAATTGCCAATCCTATTTTGTTTTTTTTTTTTGACAATTAAATCGTCCAGCGAAATGATTGCAGCCAGAGGCAACGACCATGGCTTTGTGTTCAATCGCAAGCCCACGCATCCGAACAAAGTAAAGGCAGTTCGGGTAAAGTCAGAACGCGTAGACAACAAGAAGCGCTTGTCTCCATCTGGCGACGAGAACAGCGCAGCAGCACAGCTGGTGTTCCCCGAGCCCAAGCGCAGACTGACAGAGAAGCCCGGAAACACAAACGCAGCAACCGCCAATGTGGTTCACGAAATAAGCGTGCCGCTGAAGAAACCGCCGCAGCCCACGCCGCTCATTTCGCGCACCCGCACGCGGCTGACTGACAACGGGTTTGTGGTTGGTCGGCGAGGCACAAACGTCGTTGACGGCACTCCAGCCAAGCCGCGCTCAAAGCACTCGCGCAAGTCAACCATGGGCGGCGGGCGGCGACGCTCGACCTTTTCGATGCGCGGCAAAAGAGCGTCCTCGATTGGCGGCGGGTTTAACGCTATTCCACACGAGTCGGTTGGCTCCGCCGACTTTTACCGGCACATCTCGCCAGAGCTCCCCGAGCCCATTCGTCTGCGCCAGCTTCTGGCGTGGTGTGCTCGGCGCACAGACACGCCGTCATCCAAGTGGCCATCCGAGCTTCCCGATCCCGTGCAGAAGCTCCTGCAGGACGCGCTTCGTGAAGCCGTTGACGATATCCACTCAGCGTTTGAGCGTGGCGACATTGCGACCTCGTGGTACCACCGCCCCATCGATGGCGACCAGGCTGCCGGTAACGACAACGGCAGCGAGCAAGAGCTGCAGGTTCACCCCGAGAACAAGGCAAACGCAGAGCTCAAAGAGCAGCTTTCCACGCGCATCGCCAAACTGCAGGCAGAGCATGACATGTGGGTGCACGAGCTCAAGCGCGCAAGCACCAGCCATGCGCGAGTGGTCGACAGGCTTCCCAAGCCCGTCAAGCAGCTTCAGTCGGTTGACGATGACTGCAACATCGAGCCGTTGTCCAAGGGCCTGGCCGCCATTGACTGGTCGCTGCTGGGTGCAGAGCATTCCTACAGCGACACAACCGATGCTGATGTCAAGCAGGCCGAGGACCAGATCTCCCGCGCAACCGAAGAGCTGCAGGTCCAGCTGGATGCCTTCCATCTGGACATGCACAGGGCGCACGAAACGCATCTTGCGGCGCAGAGCCAGACCGAGCTGTGTCTCAAGGACCTGAGCTTTGCATTTTCCCAGCGGCGCGAAAGAGCCGTGGCTGTTGCCAGCTCCAGCATGCACCAGCGTCGTCGAGAATCTCCTAACAACAGCCTGCCTGATCCCACGAGAGATCTTTTACGAACGCTTTCTTCTGTCTTATCCTCTTCATAATCTCACTCTCACCATATTTCCCTGCCACCCTTTCTCATGTCTTTTATTTGTCTAATAATAATCGGTTTTCTTTTGAGCTATCCCTTTCTTGCCAACGACTCCTTTCGAATTCGAATTCAAGCAAAGACCACTTTGGAAATGTCCACCTACGCCGGGCATTTGTACGACTCAATCGTCTGTTTCGGCGACTCATTGACCCAGCATGGCTGGGATGTCACCAAGAACGGGTGGACTGCGCAGCTGGCACAAACATACCTGCGCAAGCTGGACATTGTCAACAGGGGCTTTAGCGGATACAACTCGCGGCACGGCCGGATCCTTCTGCCGCAGATTCTTCCACCAGCGGTTTCTGACGCTGAACGGGGTTCCGGAAAGCACAAGAGCTCCCAGCTTCGACTGCTAGTCATTCTGTTCGGCTCCAACGACGCGCAGTTTCCGCCGTACAAGGCACACGTCCCCTTGAGCGAGTTCCGCTCTAACATAGAGTACATGGTTCGCCTGGTGCAGTCGCCTACATCTGCGTGCTACTCGGAGACAACAAGGGTCGTTCTGGTTACGCCGCCACCTATTGCGCCGGAGCTCTATGCACAGTGCCAGGCAGTAAAGGAAATGCCTGTGGACCGGAACTCGGAGACAATCCATCTGTATGCGGACGCCGTCAGAGCTGTAGCGCGAGAACAGCAGGTGCCGTGCGTGGATCTCTGGCCAGCAATGGAGAAAACGCCCGAGTACTTTACGTGGGACGGTCTCCACCTTAACGCCCGCGGTAATGACCTCCTGTTTAAGCTGGTTATGCAGACGGTGCATGCAAATTTTCCCGAGCTTGATCCCGAGTCAATTCCCTTTGTTGTGCCTCACCATGAGCAGCTCTACAAAATCACCAGCAACATTGATCAAAGTCTGCGTCTATAGTCCCCCCTATTTATCAGGGACAGTCTGCAAAACGAGTCGCATTGCCGGATATCAAGGTAAAACTTTACATTAATAATGAAATACACAATACACACGCAAAGTTATCCACAGTCTCTTAATAAAAAAAGTCTTACCCAATATCATAATGCGTTTGTATCACTGCATGGCCAATGCAAATATATGTTATGTGATGCGAACAAATGTCAGAATAACAATCCTTGACGCCTTTAAAAGTTGAACAGCAAAAATATATGCTAAAGGACCTCCGCTATTCCTCTTATTCTCCCCGCATACTGAACAACACAAGACATATGATGATTAAGGAGTGCTGGGCATTAATTGATGCCGAGGTGGCTTTTATTTTTTGGGAACAAAGAAAAAGGTTGTACACCGCACAATCATGTCGCGTTTAGAGTGGAGATAAACCATGAAAATAAGAGAAAAGAAAAACAAGCACCTCTACCTTAGCCAACAGCACATTTAATAACGTATAAATAGAAAGCTGATGGCATGGTGGACAACTACAGTTCCAAACATTCTGCAATTTGCTTTCTTACCTCCAACCGCCCGCCACTCCATTCATCCCTTGCTTGAACTGCCAGCATCAACAAAGAAGAGCAACAACAAAAAAAGTAGCCGAACAATATCACAACCCAAATCTCACAGGAACCACGCTTCGTTTTCTTCAGTTCATTCTTCCTGGCCGATACACACCACATCCCGTGCTTTCCCCTCCCTCTTTGTCCCTATTTTTCTCTTCACTGTGCGCACAGTTCCAAAATGTCAGTATTATTCGGTTCCGTCAACGCCACCAAATGCCAAAAGAATTCTCGTGACATCCCTCCCGAGGACAAGATTGGAATCACATCCGAAGAAGCACGCGAGTTTGCAATGGGGGCTCACATTTAGATAACACAAACAGTTCCTTTCTATTGTGCTAGATCATTTTTATACAATGTGTATATTAAAAAAGTACTACTTTGGAAGATCGTTAAATTAATGCATGTATTCGAAAACGAAAAGACTTTTTTTATTTGGATGAATGCATAAAAACAATAGCTGTGATAAAAATCCAAAATAATGAGCCAAATATTGGCATTTACTTTATGCGTGTTCCTTTTTTTAATTTCACTTGCCATCATAGCAAAAAAGGAACAATAAATGCAGAATGCCATGTCTTTTTTTTTGCTTCCTTCCCTAGCCAGTACCCAAAAATAAAAATAAAAATTAATTTCCCATCCCTTTTTTAATTTAGTTTCTTATTGCCTCTGATATTTTACAGTCTAGCAAGCCAACAATGCCACCACAAAACAACAGCAACAACAGCAACATTCGAAATCACCAAACATTCACACTACCGAGTTGGCTGCACTGCAACAACTGCATGGTGTTTGCAAGCCATGCAGCACCAGCTCATATTCTCGAATGTACACATGTTCTTTGTGGATCCTGTCGCTCAATAGCAGCAATTAGCAGGAACGCTGTGACATGTCCTGTATGCTCCACCGTCTGCGCCTCCAGACCAATCCAGCAGGGACAACTTCCTACGGATGTGCTTCCGCTCTTTGACCACAATGTCTTGATGGCTGAGCTGGATCGGCTTCGCTATTGTATTCAGGCAAGTGCATGCTGTGTATATAACGTCCATCCAGAATAATGTTTTGACTTGTAAACAAGAAAAAAAGAACCAGATTACAGCATAGGGAATGATACATCGTGCCTATAGAACGGAAATGAAAAAGAAAAAAAAGCCTCTTCTTATCCTGCCGCTGCATTTATTAAACACATTGTTTGATTATACGACTGGCGTTCATTATAAACGTAGTTCCAGATCGACAACCAAAACAGCGCAATTCGTATCTTCCAGGAGCGGATAGCAAAGCAAAACAGGTTGCTGCGAGACGCACGGGCGCAGATACAGGAGCTGGCCACTCCACGATCTTCGGTATCCACGTCACTACGAAGTGACCCACGTGCTATTCCAACCCTCCATCAGCATTACATGCGGCAACGATCCAGACAAGACTTTCGCTACCATCCCCGCTAAGACGCCTTGCTTGTGGTGAATTCATTGATTAGAGACTGGAGACTGGGTCAGCAGAAATAGATCCTCCAGCACCCGCTCCTTCGCAACAGGGACCGGTCCTGTGGCCATATCTAGCAGCTGTTGCAATGACCGTGCAACCCATGGATGTACAGGCCTAAGCTCTTTCGACTCCAGCCATTGTCTTGCCACCCGAGAAACCCTCACAGCCGTTGAGGAATCTCCATGTCTTGTCCCAACAAAAAGCGCCAGTCGCGCTCCAAGGATCCACGACTGCAGAAGCGAAAACAGCGCCGATACAGACGTCGCTCCAAGCATCCCTGACAGAGCTATCCCCTGCTCCGACGCAGTCACCCGCAACTTTAATAGCACTTGCAACGCCGTTTCAAGGGCACTGACACACCTGTCTGCCCCAGACTCAAATTCCTCGAATGCCTCCTTGCTGGAATCCACACACCCATCCGCAACAGTGACCAGCGAATAGAACGCCAGCTGCACGTTACGCGGCTCGTCGATATATGTGTTGGGATTCTCATGGTCAAAGAGCGTTCTGCTAGGGTTGATTGCGCCAAGCACTGCCTCCTCCACAGCAGCGCTGGAGAGAATGTAGTTCATGCGACTTGTGACATACGTGCGTGGAAACTTTGCTATCCCATTAGTGCCAGGCCTAAAGTCAATAACAAGCTGCTCGCATGCCTGGTCGCATGCCAGCTCACGCCCGAGACGGCGAGATATGCTTTGTGCAACAAACGATCGTATATCCTCGTCGTCGTCCTGCAACAATCGCCAGTAGCACAATCTCAGCAGCTCCTCGCTTGGGGAGTGTACTAGCAATACCATCGACTCATTCGACCGCGGAATTGCCTCAATGTACCGTCTAATTGCGCTATACGTGACCAACGCCCGACTTACGGCCTGGCGGTAAGGAGCAGCACGCTCGGGATCCGTCCACTCGTATAAGCGACTGGTCCACGCATGCGACCGTCGATTCACTGCAGCCACCGCATCCTCGTCATTTTTGCTAGTCTCTTGACGCACCATATGAATAAGCGCCGCTTGAAGCTCGACGTAGGCTACAGACACGGATAAAGGGCAGAATTCGGCATCAAGACGCCCAACAATATCATCCCAATAGGCCGTCAAGCTGCTTACAGGAAGTGCGCGCAGATCAATCTCCATCTTGGTCAGAATAAGCGCCAAAAGCCTTGTCGATGCTGCTATAACAGTCGGATCTTCAGTGGCACTGGTGGGCTTTACCAACACGCCCAAAAGACTGTCAATCTCTACAAGCTGGAATATCTCCATGCGTTCGCATCGGGCATGGTTGGCCATCCATTCTAGCACCTCCAACTTTGCCTCATAGAACGCGTCGTTGGTCAGAATCGTGTGGAGCGCAGACCACGGGCTGTACACAGTTTCGCCGTTAAGATCGAGCTCAGGCTCAATCAAACCATCAGTCTCTCGGGCAGGAGAAACACGGTCATCGATGCATGCCAGAAGCAGCTTGGTCAGCTCAAGAACAGTCCCAAAGGCGCCCGGAATCCTTGCGCACTCGGGTCCAAACAGGTAGCTAGACTCGACAAACAGCGGATGCAAGTAGCCATACAAAATAGACACACGGAAGCGCGTCAGCTGCAGGCGTACCTCGCACACAGTCTCGTGGTCGGTCACATTCTGGAGCAAGTAGTCCTCGCCACGCGCAATGTATTCGTTGACAATGGCCAGATATCTGTTACGGACCACATCGCATATCTCCTCGCTCAGTCCGTTTGAGCGAACAAGCGTCTGCCACAGCGCTGTCAGCTCAGGGAATACGTGCGCAATGAATTGGCGACACATACTTTCGGACGCATTGCCAAGACGCCAGTGCACACGTAGTAGCTCATGCACCTGGCAAAGCGTTCCATGGCAGTTGTTAACCGCCATGGTTCCACCCATGTTCTGGATATTGCGGAGCAGCGACACGATAACCGATGCTGCTCGTTCGGTTGGTATCAGCGGCGCAAAGGCGCGTGCTGCCATTTCGCGCGTCTTGTAAACAGGGCTCTCGACGCAAAGCTCCACAAGCTCTGTAAACGAATACATGCTCATCATCGTTGACGCCGACGTCACATGCACTGTCGAGTTGCGCTCATTGACCCTCGTCAGAATCTCGCGGTCCAGGTTCATTGGCGGCGCAACGGCACCCATTGCAGACTCTGAATGTGGAGATATGGCAATGACACCTGCATTCTCCGCGGCAACTAGCTGGGCATCCAGCTTCTTTGGATTCTTAGACTCCTTCGGTTCTTCATGCGGTGACGGCTGCAGACGCGCAAGCAAAATCAGGCAAGGGAACAGAGCTGGATGTATAAAGCGCGCACCGCTGCGCATGATTGTGTTAACAACCTCATCTCTGGAATGCTGCTCTTCGTACACTTCGACCTCGGCCATTCGATCAACTGCATCCTCCAGTTGGTTGGTCAGGAACGGATGCAATCCAGGGAACCGCGTAAACAGCTCGCGCCCAGTAATGCCGTCATACTTTGTATCAGTGCGGCTCTTGTTGTTTCCAAAGACACGCCGGGTCAGCGCAGCAAACAGCAGTCCACAGACATTACGAATAGCCCAGTGTCGTGATTGAAGGCCGATCAGAGACAAGACATACGCCTGCTCAATGTACGGCACAATATCTGCGGCAAGCGCATGGTCGTCCAGCAGCGACCGCAGCATGTTTATTGCGTGTACCTGCGGAAGATCTGTTGTTCCGTCGCCCTCATCTGCTCCTGCACTATGTTCTCGTTTCAAATCCAAATCCATATTTGCTGCCAGTTTGAATATCCTATCCATGGCACGCGGCATAAGCGCCTGAGTTGCATGCTTGTCGCATGTCAGTATAGACAAAAGACACAGCGGCCATCCAGCGCTCCGACGTGTCACAGACACTTTGCAGATGGTTGCTATGTCAAGACACTGATCTAGCCACTCGCCGACCTTGCGGTTGAGAGATGCGCTTGGCGACTTGAACATACGTCGACATACACTGGTAAATGACGGATGGACAGCGCTAAATGCACCACGGTGCCTAATGGACGTTAATAGAACACGTAGCAGGCTGCCAATATCGCCTACAGTTTCCTCTTGAATTAGCGGCGCAATGACAAGACCATCCTGGCTGCCGAGATCAGAGCCGGGCGGACAGGTGGCAATTGCAGCCAGTAGACCGGACACCTCCTTGACAGCACGCCAGCAGTACGATAGAATCACCTGCTGCTTTGGTCCTGCCACACTGTCAATGTTATCCTGATCACCAATGTCATCAGAAACGCTGGCATCGTCATTCTCAGCCTCACCCGTGTGGATGATCGAGTCAATCCGATCCTCCACCTCGCTATACGACGATGGAACATTGCCCTCTGGTGAAGCATTGGTCAAAACGCCCAGCACAACATTGGTAACCTTTGTCGCTGTTTTGCCAAGTTCATCCAGCCATTCGTGCCATTTCTTCGCGTCGCTCTGCACATCAGAAGAGGAGTAGTCAATTTCACCGACAACGTACTGAAGCGCAGTAAGAAGACCGTGCATAGGATAGTGCTGAGCAGCATCAAGCAAATTGCGTTCGGCGGCATCGTGACATTCCTTTAGTTGCGAAGCCAAACCATACGCAAACGACAGCGCGGGAGACAGGTTGCCGCTATCGCTGAGGTCGGCATCTAGACGCATATTCTGCAATACGACAAACTTGCGGAACACCCAACGCACAATCAGCGCACCGCTCTCGCTTTCTCCAGCGCGTGTGCTGTTGACTAGAAATAGTCCACGCTTTAGCAGATCTTGAGCCCAGCGCTTAGCAGCAGCAGCAGCCAGCTCATCATCAGGCGGAACCAGCGGCCACATTGTTAGTAAAGCAAACGCACTGGCACGGTTCGCCTCAAACGGGTCATCGATCAAAACCTGGGTCAGCACAGTGACAATCTCACTGGCACTAACTGTGCCACTGTCGCTCAGTTGGCCATCTTCCTTTTCAAATCGAGGAGATGATAGGCCAGGCACGACAAACGGAATAGCCGAGCTGTCTGGCGCCTGCGCCGGACGTCCAGGCGTAAAGAAGCAGCACAGAATATCAAGCCAACGCAGCCCCATAGCGACCTTGGAAAATCCGGCACCTGGATAGAGGCATCCACGCACAGCCAAGTCCAACCACATGTTTATCGTCTTCTCAACGCTCGCCAGAGTGACCCGGGCCTGTGCAACCATTTCGTCTTGCGATAAGATACCAAGTTCACTCAGCACCTGGGCCTCACTCTTTCCTTCCGCCTTGCCTCTAGCAATTGCTGTCTCGCGTTTGGCCCGCTCACGATGGCGCACTTTTTGCGAGGGAACAGGCGGATGCCCAGTAGTAACAATTCGGTCGGCGTGCGTTGCAATAGTGACAAGCCGAGTTGCCAAAACAGTGAGTGCGCTGTGCTGCTGCTGCCTAAAGTCCGCCGATGGCGCGTTTGATGACACACGCAAGAGTCGAAATAAAAGATTGAGCTCAATTTCATGCAGTGGAGTTGAAAGCTTGCGAGCTTCGCACAAAAGTCCAAGCATATCAGCACGAACAGACCAATCTGGATGATGAACGGCGCGACCGAGCATCTCGATTAGCCCGGCATCCATCGCTACAAGCTGATCAATGCTAACCAGGTCCAGTGCCCGAGCAGCCTTAAGAACAACAATAAGCGCATGTTGGCGACACGCATCAAAGCGTTGCTGCCTCTGAGCTGATGCAAAGCGCCCGTCCTTCTGCAAGTCGGCATCAGAGAGACAGTAAACACTCAGCTGCCGGAGTATGGTTCCAACGCTTTCTGGAAGTGCCTCAAACAGACGAGGGAGAACATGCTGGGCCAGCATACGGCGGCTGGTATCGTCATCCTTGCATAGCGCAACAACGACAGGTTCAGCCCAAAGCGACACATAACGCTTCTCAGTAACCAGTGGATCGCTGGCTTTCTTTGTATCAGAAGCAGCCCGTTCCAAAAATGCAGCCACTAGCGTCGATACGCGTGGCGCCATGTTGACCTGGGACAGTGCCTCAAAGCAGCTCTGCAGGATGTCTGGATGTCCCAGAAACAGATCAAACAAGTCAATCCGGGTGCTGAGAGTTGCTAGCAGAGAGTACTTCACCTTACGACTCCAGCTCATCGTGAGCACAAGGTCCAGGACATCGCTAAGAAACGCGTTGCTATCAACGCCAGCAGCCACCTCGGGATCCGCCACAATTGCCTTGTTCATTGCAGAACCAATGTCAAGGAACGCCTCAAATATTCCTCTGATCTTGATTTGCACAGCGTCTACAGGATCGTCCCAGTAGGTCCACAGATACCCCATTATACGCTCACGCTGCAACAAAAGCACTCTCTGTCCAAGCGCAAATGCCGTGCTACACAGTTCTGACGTTGGGTCTTTGGCACAGCGCTCCAAGAGTTTTGCGGTTTCTTGCAGCCAGATTGACATCGACTCAAACACAACGACCTTGACACCAGGTGCAAACTGCGAGCGGCCGCATACCGAAGCAATATGTGTAAAAACGGCTTCATGCACGTTGCCACAGGAGACAGGCACTGTTGGCGATGGGATTATGTCCAGTTCAGTAAGTGTCGTCTGGTAGGATGCTTGCGATACAATTGCACGTGCGACGCAGACCATAGCCACAGCATCGTCAATGCATTTCAGTCTGCTTGGAGAGTCGTCGACTGGTGAAAGATATGTCTTTTCTAGCTCATCGCTTGGCTCGCTGACCTTGATATCTAGCGCCCGAGTGGAAAGAAGAATGGCGCGCTGTTTCGTTGTCAACCCAGAGCCCTCAATCAGAGATACGAGAACCAGAGCAGCAACCTGGCGCGAATTAAGGCTTGCGTGCTCGCAACTGAGCAGATCCCAGCAGAGCTGGTACACGCGTAAAAGTGTCTTTTCAACAAAACCAGGCGACGGGATGCGCATTGAAGCGAGGATCGCCGACTGAATGTCAGCAGACGAGTCTTCGGACATTAGCTTTGAGATGCACAAAAACACCAAACGGATGATCTGGCCGCAATCTTCGCGCAGTGCAACAAGCTCGACTGATCCAAGACCTTGCTGTGGGTTATGCAGTCGTGGGAGGGTATCGTCGAGGGTGCTGGAAGTGTACGCAAGGACTTCGCTAACAAAGCGGGAGATAACAGGAAATCCTTGCGGAACAGTGGCCAAGACCTCCAGAGCCTGAGCGCGGTGTCTAGCGGATTGTCTGGAATATATATCATCTGCGACCTTAGAGTCCGCTGTATCAAAAACGTCGAGCTCGGCGCAAATGCTCTTGGGCGAACCAATAAAGGCAAGCAGGTTGGCCTGCAGAACATTGTCAACACACGATGGGTCTAGTTGGCTCAGATGTTTGATGAGCGGGATTGCTTGTCTTCTAACGGCCAGGTCGCTTGGAAGAAAGTAGCATTCTACAAAGATGGGGATCATCACGGTGCGCACGTGCAACAATGTTGCCGACGACACTTCTGATAACCGACCTAGGCCTGAAAGATGATTGTCTATTGCTTTTAGACGTTTGCTTTGCTCCAGCCACGTTGTGTCGCTCTTGGTAGCAAGCTCTGTGGTCAGAGTACGCAGCAACTGCATAATGCCAGTTTCCTCGCTGGACTCGTCTCCTAGCTCTGCCGCGCCCTTTTCTGCCTTTCCTTCTTCGTCATCAGCAGCACCAACATCGGCATCAGCTCTGATCCTCTCGATCCAGCAGTCTGGCACAGGGATCGGAGGTTTTGTACTTTTCGTACCGTGTCTGTCCTTTTGTAGAATACCCATTTGTGGGAAGGAGTGTTTGCTCTGCTTTGAGATCTGTAAGAAAGAGAAAAAGTATATTTGAATAGTACCAACACAAGTAGCTGTTTATCTATCAATGAAGCAGAACCGAATGAGCAAATGTAAAGAGCAAAAGAGGAAACAAACACACGCAGACAGACGTCAATGAAAAAAAAGGAAACTGAAAGAAACTTAACGTTGAGAGAAGGATAAGGGGGCAAAAAAAAAGAAGAGAACCCCTTTAAGCGGTTAATTTTAACCAAACCATTTGCAATCAGTGCAATCAATTGTAATCAAATCAGCATTGTGGTGCTATTGAAAAAAAGAAAGAGATAAAAAAATTTCAACATCATGTTTTTACAGCAGTTTATTTCTTTGTTTTCCTCTAGTAATTTTCTGCCCATTTTATTTTATAAAAAGAGAGCTAAACATACTAGTCGCAAAGCCTTTAAAGGGGGAGACCTGTAAGAATAATATATTGGAGCCAGCATGGATACCGACGCCCTGTTTGATGTGTTTAACGAGGGAAGCGATGCGTCGGACGTTTCGGATATTGAAGAAATCGCACCAGCACCAGCACCAGCACCAGTAGAAGATAGCACCCATGGCGAACATGACTTGAAAAGAAAGCAGGAGCAGGAGCTTTTGCCAGAACACAAAGAGAACGAAGAGGGGACAAAGAAGCCAAAGACTGGAGACAGCTCTCAGAATGGATCGTCTAACAACAAGACAGGGCTGGCCATGGGGCCAGATGCAATTGTTCTTGACACGTTTGAGGAGGATCTGCAGCGCGAGATCAAGCCTGCAGGTCTGGATACGAGTGCGGCGGACAAGGAGACAGGCAACGTTGTGCTGAGCCATTCGGTGCGTCACCAGGTGGCAATTCCACCAGGATACAACTATGTGCCACTGTCCCAGAGACCGCGGATAGAAAACCCAGCACGTACGTATCCGTTTGAACTGGATCCGTTTCAGCAAGCATCAGTGCAGTGCATTGACAGCAATGAGTCTGTTCTTGTTGCAGCGCACACGTCGGCAGGAAAAACAGTAGTTGCAGAGTATGCGATTGCACAGTGTCTGCGCAACAAGCAGCGGGTGATCTACACATCGCCAATCAAGGCGCTGTCGAACCAAAAGTACAGAGAGTTTCTGGAGGAGTTTGGCGATGTTGGGCTGATGACAGGAGACGTGACTATCAATCCGCAGGCCAGCTGTCTGGTGATGACAACGGAGATTCTTCGTAGCATGCTGTACCGCGGGTCAGAGGTGATGCGCGAGGTTGCGTGGGTGGTGTTTGACGAGATCCATTACATGCGCGACAAGGAGCGTGGTGTTGTTTGGGAGGAGACAATCATCCTGTTACCTCACCAGGTGCACTTTGTGTTCCTTTCGGCGACGATTCCAAACGCAATGCAGTTTGCAGAGTGGATTACAAAGACGCATGAGCAGCCGTGCCATGTGGTGTACACGGACTTTAGACCAACGCCGCTGCAGCACTATCTGTTTCCACAGGGCGGCGATGGTATCCATCTGGTGGTTGATGAGAAGGGCCAGTTCCGCGAGGAGAACTTCCAGCGCGCAATCACAGTACTGCAGGAGGCGCAGGGACAGGCAGCCGACGATGTCAGCGGCATTGGCAAGGACAAGCAGAAGAAAGGGCGCACGAACAAGGGCAAGCAGACAGGCAGCAAGAGCGATATTTACAAGATTGTCAAGATGATCATGTCGCGCAACTACCACCCGGTGATTGTCTTTTGCTTCTCCAAGCGTGAGTGCGAGGGTCTAGCGTTACAGATGAGTAAGCTTGATTTTAACCAGGAGGCTGAAAAGGACATGGTAGGCGAGGTGTTCAACAACGCAATCAGCTCGCTTGGCGAGGATGATCGGCGGCTGCCCCAGATTGAGAACATCTTACCGCTTCTGAAGCGCGGGATCGGAATCCACCACTCGGGGTTACTTCCAATTCTAAAGGAAGTCATTGAGATTCTGTTCCAGGAGGGTCTGCTCAAGTGCCTGTTTGCCACGGAGACATTCTCGATTGGACTGAACATGCCGGCCCGCACTGTTGTGTTTACATCTGTGCGCAAGTTTGACGGCAAGGACTTCCGGTGGGTGATGTCGGGCGAATATATCCAGATGAGCGGGCGCGCCGGACGTCGAGGTCTGGACGACCGCGGAGTAGTCATTATGATGGTTGACGAGAAGATGGAGCCGTCGGTTGCCAAGGATATGGTGAAGGGCGAGCCGGACGTGCTCAACTCGGCATTCCATCTATCGTACAATATGGTGCTTAATCTGATGCGCGTGGAGACATTTACGCCTCAGTTCATGCTGGAGCGCTCGTTCTACCAGTTCCAGACACATGCCCAGATCCCAAAACTCGAGGTCCGTGCACAGGCCCTACAGACAGAGCTCGCACTGATCAAGATCGACAACGAGTCCAGCGTCAAGCGCTTCTACGATCTGCGCACGCAGCTGGACTCGCTGAGCAGCGAGGTTGCCAGGGTTGTTGTCCATCCATTGAACTCGCTTCCGTTCCTCAAGGCAGGACGGTTTGTGCGTGTGAACACGGGTGGGCTGAACTTTGGCTGGGGATGCGTCACGTATTTCCAGCGCAAGCTCAAGAAGCAGGCCAAGGACCAGAGCGAGGTCGATGCCGACGGATACATAGTCGACGTGCTTATGCACTGCAAGCGCGCAGACCAAGGCACTCTACGCAAGCTGGAGGCAACGTCGGCAACGTCAGCAGAAGGAGGCAGCATGTCGGTGGTTCCGTGCAACATTAACGACGTTGCTGGCGGAGAAACAATGGTTGTTCCGGTGCTTCTTTCGTGCATCGACCGCATAAGCACGGTACGTGTGCATATGCCCGATGACCTTAGGTCGCCCAAGGAGCTGCGCGATATGCGCAAACGCATAGCCGAGGTGCAGAAGCGGCTTGATGGAAAGATTCCGCTGCTTGATCCGATCAACGATATGGGTGTGACTGACGAGTCGTTCAAAGATATTGTGTCGAAAATATCGTCACTGGAGACCAAGCTGCACGAACACCCGTTGTATGGCTCGAAGGACGAGGCGCGACTTTTCACAGAGTACAAGGCCAAAGTGGAGGTGCAGGACACACTGAAGGAGACGCGGCGCAAGATATCGGAAGCACAGTCGGCCGTCCAGCTGGATGAGCTCAAGTGCCGCAAGCGCGTGCTTCGTCGTCTTGGATACACAACGGCCGAGGACGTCATTACCATGAAGGGCCGCGTGGCATGCGAGATCACGTCTGGCGACGAGCTGCTGCTGACTGAACTGATGTTCCACGGAGTCTTCAACGATCTGACGACGGAACAGACGGTATCTCTGCTCTCGTGCTTTGTGTTTCAGGAGAAGACCACTGGCGATCCGCCAAAGCTGAAGGAGGATCTGGCGCTGCCACTCCGTATAATGCAGGACTCTGCGCGTCAGATAGCGCAGACGTCCAATGAGTGCAAGCTGCGCATCAATGAGGAGGAGTACGTGGAGTCGTTCAAGCCGGAGCTGATGGACGTTGTCAACGCCTGGTGCAGAGGCGCCAAGTTCTCGCAGATCTGCAGAATGACCGATGTCTTTGAAGGATCGTTGATCCGCGCATTCCGGCGCCTGGAGGAGCTCCTGCGCCAGATGTGCCAGGCTGCAAAGGCCATTGGCAACGTCGATCTTGAGAACAAGTTTGCTGACGGAATCGTCAAGATCAAGCGCGACATTATATTTGCAGCATCGCTCTATCTCTAGTGGGCTTTTCTGTTAATCGATTCAGTGGAGATTTTCTTTAAAAATAAAAGCGAATAAAGGTTATTGGATTAGGATGGCGGCTGCAGTCTGGACCGTCTGCGCTAGTAATATAGTCTCTGAAGGGAGGAACTGGCAGCCGCGTTCAACCTGGGGGACATTGGCGTTAACGCTAGTAATGTTGGATGGGGGGAATGGATGGAGCTAGCCCCTTTTGTCTTGGCCGCGTTGCATCGTATTGTTTGCATTAAAAACTGTGAAGCCTCAACTTCTGAGAAAGGCGGCTTGTTCTTTTTTTTTATCTCTTCTTTCTCTTTCTGTCGTATATATCTCTTTAATATAGGAAGCAAGGAATTCTAACACAGCGCTTGAAACACCACCACCCACCATAGACGGAGAGAATGGCCAAGGCAAAGGTTTTTGTTATCTACTACTCCACGTACGGACACGTGCAGACGCTGGCGCAAGCGGTGATGAAGGGGGTTTTGAAGAGCGGCGAGGTGGATGCGGAGATATACCAGATCAGCGAGACGCTGAGCGACGATGTGCTGGAGAAGATGAATGCGGCGGAGAAGCTCAATGTGCCCGAGATCACGGCTGAGAAGCTCGTGGAGGCCGACGGGTTTTTGTTTGGGTTTCCGACGCGGTTTGGAACGGCGCCGGCGCAGGTGAAGGCGTTTTTCGATTCGACGGGCAAGTTGTGGTCGCAGGGCGCGCTGGCTGGAAAACCCGTTGGGCTGTTTTTCTCAACCGCGTCGCAGCATGGCGGCCAGGAAGCTACCGCGTTTTCATTTATGCCGCATTTCGCTCACCATGGAATGGTGTATGTCTCGCTGGGTTATCCGAGCGACCAGATGCGTGACAACTCGGCGGTCATGGGCGGGTCTCCCTGGGGCTGCGGAACAGTTGCTGGTCCCAATGGCGAGAGAACGCCGCAGGTGAGCGAGCTTGACATTGCTACAATCCAGGGCGAGAAGTTTGCGGTGGTGGCCGCCAAGCTTGCTGCACCAGCTTCAGCAACAGATCAAGCAGCAGCAGCAGCAGTCCCGGCAACAGCGCAGGCTGAAGCTCAGGCTGAAGCCCCGGCTCCTACCGAGCAAGGAAAGACCCAGCAGGACGCTGGTGCGCAGCAGACAGCTGCTCAGGAGCCGCCAGCCAAGCGCGAGGGCAGCGGCCACGTGAAAAAGGCTGTTGCAAAGCTTAAGAGCCTATTCAGCTAATCAGCTGCTATTTGCTCTATTAAAGACAAACTCTGGTTTGGCAATGGTTAATGGTTAATGGTTAATGGTTAGCGGCAACAACGTAAAATTAGGTTCGGATCATTGAACGCGCTTTGAAGGCACATGCACGCACGGTGCTGAGATGAGATGTGAGGATCTGCTGCTGGCCGTGGGAAAAAATACGAGAAACACTATTATTTTCCACGCTTTTTCGCTTCCGCCATTTCACTCTTTTCTGTCT